>BPTQ01000007.1:346129145-346186949 GCA_019973895.1 Chrysanthemum seticuspe | reverse complement strand
TCTTATATAGACTAATCTATTTACTCCAAAAACTGCTAAGACTAAAATTTTTTTTGACTTTTTGATAATCACTAACAGTTGACTAAACTAAATTTTAACTAGATTCTACTTACTGATTTTGTAGTATTAAGCTAAAATGAGATTATATTAAGCTAGGTTACCAAGTATTAAGCTAATGTGATGAATATGACAAGCTAAATTCCAACAGTGATCAAACTAGGAGAGATTAACAGAGTTTTTGACTTTTAATAAAACAAGGTCTGGTTTTCTTGCTTGAACTGAGTTATTATCATCAAATTGAACATAGAACAACCAAAAGTACAGGTCTGCACAACCTGTTACACAGTGAAACAAGCAGTACCAAACACCACTTTAGAAGGCAGTTTTGGTACTTTTCAAAGCAAAATACTGATTTGAACCATGTTATCTATATCAGACCTTATATTATGATATATTAAAGCTAAATGAGTTTTAAACAATAGTTCTAACAACATTAAAATAACTAATTATACCAAGGCTGTTTTAACTGTGAAAATAAAATTTATATGAACTACAAGTTCTAATGAACTAACAACTTGTTTTAAGGTTTAGTTTAACTTAACTACAACTAATGATCATGATCAAACAGAAAATTGAGCTAATGACTGCCTTATACAGTAAATTACCAAAATGGTCAAAATGGCTTACAAGAATGATTTGAGCACAAACTGAGATTTGAATACTGAGAACAGAACCTATAGCTTTCCCTAAAGCTTTATACCCAAAAGCATTCCAAATACCATCTCTGCAACACCCTGCATCCATTTCATACCCATTTTGCTCTTTAAGTTGACTTTTGTTGACTTTCAACCCTTTGCATTTGAAACTGAACTCCAGGCTTACAGAAGCTATATTAAGCTTGAATAAGCTGGTTTTAACTAAGAAATAAGCTTATTGAAGCTTGGTTAATGCAGTTTGATGTTTAATCTTGAAACAGTGAACCATGAAATTTAGAACTTAACACAAACTTGAATTAACTCTTAAAAACTTGATACAATGATTTTTCAACTTAATATTGATGTGTTCAAACTGGAAATTACAACTTTTAAGCTAAATTAAGACATTGGTATTAAAAACGAAATACATGAAAATTGAAAATTAACTACTACTTCTTCTTCTCTGTCTTCTGCTTCTTTTATGCTTCCAACTTGTTCACACGTGTCCTTAGAGCAGATCCCACCTCTTTTGAGAACCAATGGATGAGTTTATAGTGGATTGCCTGTTTTTCCATTTTTGGCGGGAAGTGGATTATTTCAACTGTGGGGTTGGAAACAGGTAAGTAGGGGGGGGGGTGGGTTTGTAGGGGTGATGATGAGTGGGGAGAAAGTTGTTTGGGATAAGGTCTTGGGATGGAGCAGGCAACAGGTGTGGAAGAAGCTGGATGTGGAAGAAGAAGAAAAGGGCGCGTGTTCTGTTTATTTGACTTATTTTGACCAAGGGGTCAAAATGAGTTTGTGACAGGGGGTTCAAAAGGGGAAAAGGCAGGGGTTCAAAGGTATATGTGGCAAGGTCAAATGGGTTTTGACAAGTCTTTAAGCTTAATAAGACAAGGACTATAGTTGCAATTCTGAAAACTTGAAGGACTATTCCTGCCATTTTTCCAAAGTTACCATAAGGACTAAAACTGACAACTTTTAATAGTGCAAGGACTAAACTTGCCATTTTCCTATTTTCAAAGGACTAATTTTGCCAATTTCCAAAGTCCAGGGACTAAAGTTGTAATTTTGTAACTTTGAATCTCAAGGACCAATTTTGACAACTTTTGAATCCCTAAGGACTTAAAATGATATTTTTCTTTATTTGGTTTTACCAGGGACTGTTTTTGACAACTTTTTAAACTTGGGGGACTAAAACTACCAATTATGCAAACTTGATACGTTTTTCACCAGATTTTGATGTTTTTGCATTTAAAACATATAAAACACTTGTTTGTGATATTTTTATCATTTTGAAGCATTTCTGAGTGTTTTCAGATGTTTTTGCAGTTTAATTGGTACAAAAATGATGAGTATTTACACACTCATCAGGGTCTGAAATGGATATCGGGGCAGTAGCCACAAACTATCACAGGGTTCATCTAAGGCATCAGGTTTTGACATCTTCTCTTGTCCCTTCAATAACCCGGTCTGCATACGAAAATACATGAAATACCTGTCATCATACCTTTGTCTATGACCTTCGTTTCCATGTCCCTGTTTTCACATCCATGATGCGTGTGTCGACTTCTGCTCCTATTGCGGCTACGGGTATATAAGCAGGTGGCATAAGTGGCTACTTGTACAGTTCGATATTTTGCAGTAAATATATAAGTTGTAGTAGGAGTGGAGATTGTCTTACGTGTGTACTGCATAGGAGTGGAGATTGTCTTACGTGTGTACTTCTCCCATAAATAATTGTTCGCCGTCATAATACCTCCAATAGAATCACTGAAAACTATACACATTGTTGTTCATACTCAAGTGTCCTGCACAATATAATTGCATCAATATTTATTTATCCAAAGTTCCAAATATGTCAAAGTTTGAACTTGAAAAGTCAGAGGTTTACTACCTTGTGGTCAAATATTTTTTTTTTTACTTTTTGAGGTCAAAACAACAAATTTTCAACTATGACTGTGATATTCGTATTCAACTTATCAATCTAAGATTGTTGTTATAGCAACTAAGAAAGCTTAAAATAGGACTAAGTAAGTTAAATAATGTGGAAACATGTGCCAAATTAGAACTTCAAAAGTAATAGGTTTGACTTGAAAAGTAAAACCATACCTTTCTACCCGTGGCTACATATTCAGGAGCAACATAACCACTTGTTCCCACAACCCTTGTTGAAACATGTGTGTTATCTCCTACTGGAACATTTTCTTGCTAACCTAATATCAGAAAGCTTCATGTTAAGTTCCTACAAAGTTTAGTAATTATGAGACCATCAATCGCGTATAGAGGCACGGCTTCAAAACTTATTATGCAAGCAGGAATAATTACAAACAAATATCTGATTATCTAAAGATATCAGTTTAGACCCATATATAATTAGGATAGTTTTGTTGCAGTTAGAACCATATATAATTAGGATAGTTTTGTTATAAGAGTTGTTTGGTTGCTGGTGTAGGAGTGTTTAAATATTTGATGGTAGGGGTATGCCTCGGGTTACAGGGATGGTTGCTTTATGGAGCACATATATTGACCCTTAAAGACTAAGATAAGTATGAAGTGTGGCATGTGGCCCAAAACCAAAAGCAAATGGAACAAACTAATTTTGACAGTAAGCCCAACTTAATGCCACTTAAGTTTGTCCAACTTTGAATATAACACATAATGATGAAGTTGTTTTGTTGCAATTTTTCTCTGAACAGTGGAAATACCATCCACAAATTTTGTCTAAAGAAGGATATTGTGATTGTTGAACAATCCTTCTTTGACTGAGACGACACTGAACCGCGAATAATAAAATGTAGATTGTCCATCATTTACGGGCATAGAGCAAGAATAAATGATTTTACATTAGCTTAAGTATAATAGAAATAGTGACTTTCAATTTATACCTATGAATGCAGAAAATGAGATTTGATCATCCTCTCATTGTTATGTGTGTGACTTAAATCAAGAGCTGCATCAACCTACATCAACCTGCACTATTAGAATGTTTCGACATATGGATATAAGGAATTCTAGTGGCATTTAGAATATTAACCTTAAAGTGACATTTAGAATAATACTCTTTGAAATTTATAAGAGAAGAGTCTTGCTAAATCATGTCTCCTTGGGGACTCCTGTTAAAAAAGAAACGGGTCAAATGGGTCAAAAGTTGGCAAAAGTATATTATAAATACACACAAACAATTAGAAGCATACCACCCCTTTTGATGAAGGTGTATTTTCCTAAATGGGCGGACTAACTTCATAATATTGTTGACAAATATATGCACGTAAAATAAATAATGAATTACGGAAAATATGTTAAACACAAATAATTGGAAATAAAAATATACACATGGGCTTTTTACCACCTTGAGTTTGACATGATACCAAGATAAACAGTTGTCCTTTTGTCAAGGTATTAGCAACAAAATCCAACCTCAGTGCTGAAACGATATATCGTAGCATAGGACAGCTCTGACATGGCAATTAGACACTGAATAGCCGTTTCATGTACCAGCTGCACATACCAACTGCAGTACAAAAAACCTCAAATCTTTCAAAATGGGTGTTTGGATTAGCTTACATCGAAGGGCATATGCAATTTTAAGTGGCCACAAAAAACAATTCATTCATAAATAAGCCCATTAGCCTCATATAAGCTCAATATTTGGGTTAGTTGTGTTTAAAACCAAAATTAGTTGATAAGCCACACATATAAGCTATTCCAAGCATACCTTAACCACCAAATGGCTTTTAGTCTCTAGTGCTAAGGTTGTTTGTATATACTGGTCTCCTAGGAAATTTTTTGTTACAACTTTATTTTTCGAGTTATATTAGTGAAGGAAAAAAAATAATGTATATATACAATCCCTGATTGTTATGTTGTATTACAAAGTTGGAGTTATACCTCCATTATTGTTGGCTTGCGTGTCTTTTAGACCTAAACACGTTATTAGTGGAGTGTGAATTGAGCTACTGGAAATTGGATATATAAAAAGTATAGTCGTTAACTCGTTATATTGGATAATGAATATGACCAGCATATGTACTTTCTCACATACTATGGCTATATTGCTTTTTAGCAAGTCCATTTGGTTTACTATTTGTTCAAAAGTGTTAAGCGTTACATAACAGGGAAAATTAGATAATAAGAAAAAAAAGATCAAAGTAACCAAACAACCCTTTATTATATCATAATCACACGGTAAGATATCAAAACAGCCTCTGATTATACATACCTTGATTAATGCTTCCCAAACTTCATCTTCTGCTTGCATTAACTTGGTGAGCGGATACTGCACATGCAAGTTGTAACTTCACGTAACATGTAAAATTATATTGAGTTCCTTCCATAATGCTATTTTTTGACACAATCTGCAATGATAAAAAAAAAAATCCTTTTTTGGAAAGTTGTGATTTCAGGTAGATCAGTATTGATTAAGATTCTTGTGCCAAAATGATTGGATCCAAACCGTCAAGTTTATTACACAAATTAACCACTTGTGAATGGTCAACCGTAATAAAATTAAAACAGTCTAAAACCAATGCAATGAAGATCTAGAGGAGTATAGTGTTACCTCAGGTCGTTATGTCCCACGGAGAATTAATGGTGTTCAACACTTTCAGATGTCGAATAATCACTAAGGATAGTGATCAGTAAGGATTTTAATGGATTATTACACTACTGATTGATTGGAATTATATTTGGATACAGAATTATAAAGCACAACAATCAGATTAAACAAACGTAAACACGTACGTTTAATAAACTACGTAAACGTACTAAATAAAACGTGAGTTTTAAGAAATAAAAGGCCTACAAATATGAAAATGATATTTTTAAAATCCTAATAATAAAATAAAATTATTGGAAAATTAAAATTATTTTTAAAACTATTTATTTAATTATTATTAATTAAAAACTATTTTTAACTATTTAATAATACCCTAAAATATAATAAAATATGAAATAAAGCTAGAAAATTGAAATTATGATTTAGAAAAATCTAAAATATTATAAAACTTATTTTAAAATTGAAAATATATTTTTTACACTTTTATCTATTTATTATTAATTAATTACTATTTATTAAGTGTTTAAAATACACTTAAATACAAGAAAATATAAAATTAACCTGGAAAAATAAAATTTTAACTTAGAAAAATCTAAAATATTATAAAACTAATTTTAAAACTGAAAAGATATTTTTTATGTTTTTTATTTATTTATTATTAATTATTTAATACTTTTAACTATTTTAAATTCTAATAAATACTAAACAAGCTAAGAAAGTTATGAAACTTTCTCTAAAAATATCCTATGATGACAGAAAGCTAAGAAAATTATAAAAACTAGAAATGCTTAATAATAAGCTGAAAAGAAAATTTAAAAAGCTAATTTCTATTAAATAAACGCTATCACTATTTTTAAAATGATGTTTTTGTTGTTTTTTCTTTTACAAACCTATTATACTACTGATATTAAGTAACTTTAATGAAAACAAAAATTTTACAAATTAAAAACAAGCTGTTTACTAGCTTATGATTTCAACAGTGAGCTTATTGGCTTGTTTTGATTTTGCAAGCTCAAATAAACCTACAAACTGGAACCAAAAGTAAAATAAGGTGTAAATAAGCTAAGAGTGCTTATATGAAGCTAAAAGACACAAAGAACCATATTGATAAGCTTAAAATAAGCAAATAAGCACTTGGCTTCTTTGTTTTCTAAGACAATTATGGGACAAAGTTTAAAGGACAAAACAAGTGGGGTCCACAGAGCTTAAGCTCTCAAACTTGGCTGAAACAGATAGCCAGCTAGGTTGTGAGCTTAAAAGAACTAAGAACAACCCCTAGGGTCCACTGATGAGCTTATGACAAGCTTTTGAAAAAGCTTGTAGAAACTGAGCAATGACTCAGTATATACTGAGTCAGTGTGTACAAGAAATGGGACAAACTAAAAACTTGTTGCAGCCCTACCAAATAAGCTACAAATGGAGAAATAAGCACTGGACCTTCAAGATGGCTAGATTGGCTTTCCAAAAAACTAAGATTCAATGCCTGGGTCCTACTAATAAGCTCTGTGTGAGCTTGTGAAAGAGGCTACTCAACTGTGTACAGGACACATTTTTGAAAAGGTATTTGAAATAAGCTAAGAATTAAGCAGTTAAATAAGCTAATTGAAAATTATAAAAAAATACAGTGATTAAGATGAGCAACTAAAGTTTAAAATCCTAAAAGCTCAAATCCTAAATCCTAACAGTAAGTGCACAAGAACATCACCAAGTTTATTCAAAAACTGTTTAAGTAAAAATTTGACTTTTTAAGTTAAACACTAAGGTTGACTTATATGAACTTTAAATTGATTATACTAACTGATTATGTTGTAATAAACTATGTTAAGATGAAAATAAGCTAGGTGACCAAGTTATAAACCTCTGTGATGAATTTTATTGCCTAAATCCTAACAGTGAACTAGTAAGGTAAGATTAAAAGGTATTTTGACTTTTTTACCAAACAAGGTCTGGTTTTTATGGTTGCAATAAGATATTAGGTACTTGTGTGACACAGAACAATAAAAAGAAACAACACTAACTCTCTCTAAAACAGTTAAACAAGCAAATCCAAACAGTACTATATGAAACTGTTTTGAAGCTTTTAGTACTAAAACAACTTTTTAAACCAAGAAATATAGTAATTAACTTATATTAACTATAATGAGACAGTATTAAGACAAAATTAACAAAGTTTAACTACTTATACTATAAAATGCAATCTTTAAAGAACTTGCTTACAAATTGAATCCAAGCACAAGACTGAGAATCAAGGACTGTAAACACTTCCTATAGCTTCCCAAGAAGCTCTAAACCCAAGGGCAATCCTGTATTCACCCTGCTCCAGCTTTGACCTTCATTTCCATGGATTTTTTATTTTTCACTAATTTTTTTTGTATTTTTGGTATTTTTTCTTTTTGATACTAAAACTGATTTTAAGGTTTCTAAAAGCTTTAATAAGCTTTCTGAGGAGCTTATATGGGCTTATGAGTCCAAATTAACAGCTACAAACAACATTAGAACATATTGAGATTTTGAACAAGGGAAATTGCATAAACTGAGAATGAACCTTAATACTGAAAATAGGTTTTTATTACACTGGGATAACTTAACAAATCACTTGAAAGCTTTAAAATACACTGGAAATTGAAAATTTATTAATTCGACATAAGCAAATTAAAATTACACTAGTTATCCTTCTACATTGCTTCCTCCTTGCTTTTTAAAGATCTTTTAGAGTCCCTTGTCGACCTCTGAATCATTCCCACCTATTTCCAACCATTGGATCCTTCCAGATAATCAAATTCGCCATTTGTCAATTTGGCGGGAAAAAAGTCTTGAGCAGGTTTTTGCATTTAATGTAATTTGGTGGATGTGGAGGTGGAAGGGAGTTGTTAAACAGCTGTTAGGGTGAGGTGGAAAGGTGGAAACCACCTCTGGTTTTGGTTTGCAGAGATTGGAGAGGAAGATGAACAGGAAAAACGGTTTTGGCGCGTTTGACTTATTTTGACCGTTTTTATTAATAACGTTGGGATTCAAAATGGGGGGGGGGGTCACAGGATAATGACAGGGGGTCAAAGGGTTTGCCTGGGTATCAAAATACACAAAGGGGTCAAGTTTGGTTTTGCTTATATACAAGGACCATTCATGTAATTTCTGCCAAGTTAAGGGGCTGAACCTGCCATTTTTCCAAACTTATTACAAGGACCAAACTTGCCAATCTTTAATAGTACAAGGACCACATTTGATTATTTTCACTTTTTAAATATCCGAGGACCTTTTATGACACTTTTTTAAACTTTAGGGACCTTTTCTGCCATTTGACCAAAGATTCATTCAAGGACCATTTTTGACAACTTAGAATATTTCAGGGACCTTGAATGATAAAACTCCACATTTTTGGATTCCAGGGACTAGATTTGATAACTTTTGAAACTTGGGGGACTAAAACTGCCAATTATGCAAACTTGATATGTTTTTCACATGTTTTTGAAATTTTTGCATTTAAAACACATAAAACACTTATTTGTGATATTTTAATCATTTAGATGCATTTCTGAGTGTTTTCAGATGTTTTTGCAGTTTAAATGGTACAAAAATGATGAGTATTTAGACACTCATCAATCCCCCACACTAAGATATTGCTAGTCCCTAGCAATCTTTTGAGAAAACTTAATGGATTTTATCTCTTTACCAAAAGCCATTACTTCTGGAGTAGCCAATTGTTTCAGTTCAAGTAAGAACCTTGGCACAATGATAACCAAATGATTTTGAGCAAATCACCAGCTTTCAACGGTTTTGATTTGTCTTTACCAGAAGCCGTTTGCTTCTGGACTAGCCAACTCTTAGATAAATTATCAATATTATCTTTGGTTAGCCGATTACCAATTATGGTTTTCCAACTGCCTTTACCACAAGCCATAAACTTGCGGGCTAGCCAACTTTTCACTAATTAAAGATATGGTGAGCTGAACACCATACAATTTTGGGCAAATTGCAAGTCATTAACGGATTTGAGATATCTTTACCAAGAGCCGTTTGCTCCTGGATTAGCCAATCCTTATGTGTGTTAGACATGGTGGACTGATTACCATTTGCTGAGTAAGTGAAAAACACTTACTCCAAAAAAAAATTTGGCCAAAAACGGGGGAATTGGGTGGTATGATACATGATGAAAATTCGTGAGAATTCCCCCCACACTAGAAATGAATATTGCCCTCAATATTCAAAGTACCGGCGGTTATGCCGAAACATAGAATATAAAAGGGAAATACTACGGCCATTATTTTATTTTTGATATATACACATTTTTTTTTAGAGAGAGACTTATATACAACAGCGGGGGGCAACTCCCCCACACTAGGGTGGTAGAAAGTAGAAAGAAGTCAGAAATATGGGTGAAAACCCATATGGTGTGCTACTGTTTTTGATTACCGAGTCGCTAGCTTGACTCGATCCCCGCATTCATTGGTTCATAGGGAAAGTTTGTAGATCCGGGACAACCACGGGTGGAATGTCCTCTCCAAAATATTGCTTTAATCGATGACCATTCACTTTAAAATTTGGACCATCAGGCTGAGATAACTCAATGGTTACATAAGGAAATACTTTAGCAATGGTAAATGGACCAGACCAACGGGACTTGAGCTTTCCCGAGAAAATCTTCAATCTTGAATTGAAAAGAAGGACTCGATCATCGACCTTGAAAACACGGTTCTTGATTTTAGAGTCATGAATCTTCTTTTTCTTTTGTTTGTAGATCAAAGAGTTCTCGTATGCTTGATCACGGAGTTCATTTAATTCATTCATTTGAAATTTTCTGTGATCACCAGCTGTCTGAATATCGAAGTTTGCATGTTTCAAGGCCCAGTACGCTTTGTGCTCTAGCTCAATTGGCAGATGACATGCCTTTCCGTACACAAGCTTGTACGGAGTACACCCGATGGGTGTTTTATAAGCTGTACGGAAGGCCCAGAGTGCGTCATCTAGTTTATCCGACCAGGATGCACGGTTTTCGCCTACTGTCCTTTCAAGAATTCTTTTAATACCACGGTTGGAAACTTCCACTTGCCCACTTGTTTGGGGGTGGTATGCAGTAGAGAGACGGTGAGTTACACCATACTTTTGCATGACACGATCAAATTGGTCATTGCAGAAATGCGTACCACGATCACTGATTATAGCTCGCGGAGTTCCAAACCTAGCAAAAAGAGATTTTAAGAATTTCACAACAACTCGGGCATCGTTAGTAGGTAAAGCTTTCGCTTCAACCCATTTTGACAAATAGTCAACAGCCACAAGTATGTATTTGTTTCCTCGAGATGATGGAAATGGCCCCATAAAGTCAATGCCCCAGATGTCAAATATCTCACACACTTGAATGGCGTTTTGCGGCATTTTATTTCTTTGAGAGATATTTCCATGACGTTGACAAGCGTCACAAGTTTTGACAAATTCGTGGGCATCCTTATAAATAGTGGGCCAATAAAACCCGGAATCAAACACCTTCTTGGCAGTGTAGTTTGGACTATGATGGCCCCCGGTGGGTCCAGCATGGCAAGCTTTGAGAATGTCAATAGCTTCTTGTCCATAAACACACCGTCTGATGACTTGATCCGCACAGATTTTGAATAAGTAGGGGTCGTCCCAGAAGTAATGTTTAACATCTTTGAAGAATTTGTTCTTCTGTTGGGTTGACATCCCTTTCACTATGAAGTTACCCGCATGGTAATTTGCGAAGTCAGCAAACCATGGGGTAGAAGAGTTTCACGAAAAGAAACCGCATTGAGTGTCTCGAGAGGAAATGTTTCATTTATTTCCTTTTTCTCGAAAACATCTTGGTGAGGGTTTTCTAGACGTGACAGATGATCAGCAGCTAGGTTCTCAGCTCCTTTTTTATCACGTATAATGATATCAAATTCTTGCAGGAGGAGAACCCAACGAAGCAATCTCGGCTTTGCATCTTGTTTTGCAAAGAGATATTTGAGAGCCGAGTGATCCGTATACACCACGCATTTGGTCAAGATTAGGTATGGCCTAAACTTCTCAAACGCATACACCACGGCTAGTAGCTCTTTTTCTGTGGTGGTGTAATGGGTTTGAGCTTCAGTCATAGTCTTACTTGCGTAGTGGATAGGCTGAAAATGCTTGGATCTACGTTGCCCTAGGACTGCACCGATAGCAAAATCACTTGCATCGCACATGAGCTCAAAAGGTAAATCCCAGTCGGGAGCAACGAGAATGGGTGCCTCAGTAAGCTTTTTCTTTAATGTTTCAAAAGCTTCGATGCACTCGGGTGAGAAGATAAAAGGAGCATCTTTTTCAAGAAGAAGGGTCATAGGCCGGGCGATTTTAGAAAAATCTTGTATGAATCTGCGATAAAAACCGGCATGACCTAAAAAACTCCTAATACCTTTGACGGTAGTAGGATGAGGCAGTTTAGCAATAACATCGACTTTTTCTCTATCGACCTCAATCCCATTTTTTGAAATCCTATGGCCAAGGACTATGCCTTCTTTGACCATAAAGTGGCTCGTCTCCCAATTTAGACAAAGATTGGTGTCTTCACACCGTTTTAGCATTTTATCTAAATGGGAGAGACATGTATGAAATGAGTCCCCAATGACCGAGAAGTCATCCATAAACACCTCCATTGTTTCCCCGATCATGTCGTGGAAAATGGCCATCATACATCGTTGGAACGTGCCAGGAGCATTACATAGGCCAAAAGGCATACGTCTGTAGGCAAAAGTTTCATATGGGCAGGTGAATGTGGTCTTTTCTTGATCCTGTGGATCAATGGGGATCTGAAAATAACCCGAGAAACCATCAAGGAAATAATAGTATTCGTTCCCTGCTAATCTCTCAAGCATTTGGTCCATGAAGGGTAGAGGAAAATGGTCTTTACGAGTGGCGTCATTCAACTTACGATAGTCAATGCAAACACGCCATCCCGTTACCAGCCGAGTTGGAATTAACTCGTTATTTTCATTTGTGACAACAGTTATGCCACCCTTTTTAGGAACACAATGAATTGGGCTAACCCAAGGACTATCAGAGATCGGGTAAATTAATCCTGCATCAAGAAGTTTGATAACCTCCTGTTTGATAACATCATGGATCTTAGGATTCACCCTTCTCTGATGTTGAACTGCTGGCTTGAAGTCATCCTCCATCAAGATTTTGTGAGTACAAAATTCAGGGTTGATACCCTTAATGTCGGAGAGTTTCCAAGCAATTGCTTGCTTGTGTGACTTCAAGACCTTTATGAGAGCAATCTTTTCTTCTTTACTCAAATCTCGAGCAATAATGACGGGTAATTTATCATCACCCTCAAGAAATGCATACTCGAGATGAGGTGGTAAGTCCTTAAGTTCTACCTCAGGAAATTCTTCAGTTTTCTCAACTGACTTGACTTCCTTGTTATGAAGCTCGACGGGAGGGAGTGATGATGGATCATCATTAAGCAACTTCTCAATGAGAAGTATATCCCCCTCGATGTCGATGGGAGCATGATCAATTTTCCATAGAACAGAATCACTAGACAAGTATGCTTCAATCTCTTCCAAGATGAAGTCACTTTCCTCAAATGGAGTGAGAGAAGGAGTAGAATTGGCAATGATGGGTTGAGATGAATGAGTGAGATTATCACTCGAAGAATTATGATCATAACCAAGAACTTCTTGAGAGTACTCTTCAGAAGCAACATCAATGATATCTATTCGGTTAACCGACTCAGAATCATAGTTTGCGGAGTACCTCGAAGTTTGATCAAGGTTAAAGGTGACAGCTTCATTACCTACACGTAATGCGATTTCTTGCTCAAATACATCAATGAGAGCACGGCCCGTTCTCAGGAATCCTCGTCCAACAATGAGAGGAACCCGATGGTCGGCATCAAAGTCAACAACCACAAAGTCAGCTGGAAAATGGAACTTTCCTACTTTCACAAATACGTCCTCGGAAATGCCAAGAGGACGGGATATTGTACGATCTGCAAGCTCGAGAGTCATGCATGTAGGAGTAAGGTCCGGAAGAGAAATTTTCTTCCATACTGAATAAGGCATCAGATTGATGCTTGCACCAAGATCGGCTAAGGCAAAGCATTCAACCATCCCTGGAAAAACACAAGGTAAGAGAAATTTTCCAGGATCTCCAAGATTTTCGGGAAGCTTCTTCAAGATAACTGCTGAGCAGTTCTCGTTCAGAGGAGTTTTTGCCATTTCAAACAGCTTTTCCTTGTTGCTTAACATGTGTTTGAGAGTTGATGCAAACTTGGGCATCAGCATGATAGCATCCGCAAAGCTTATGTCAAAATGTAGTTCTTGGAAAATTTGAAAAAATTTGTCCATTTGATGACTGGCTTTTTCGCGGAGCTTTTGCTCATTCAAACGTGATGGGTAAGGAATAGAAGTTTTGGATTTGGGGTTTTCAACGGGAGCTACTGGAGGTTCAAAAACAACTCCTGGATTGGATTTGGGTTTCGGGACAACTTGAGGTTGGACATTGTTGGTACCTCCGTTATTAGTAGGAAGTTCCTTGTCCTTTGTTGCCTCAGGTTCACTTTCCACTACCTTTGGGAGAGAAGAAGAAGAGGTAGTAGGAATAGCGGGTCCATTGTATGAAACACCACTTCTGGTTATGATCGCCTTTGCATCGCCCCTCGGGTTAGCGATCGTGTTGCTCGGAAGTTTTCCTGAGCCCGAGGGTTGATCATTTAAAGACTTCTTTAGATCAGCGATCTGACTGACCAACAACCTGTTCATTTCATCTTGGGATTTCATGAATTGCTTCAATAACTCATCAGATGATGGTACTGTTAGAACAATGGCTTGAGTTTGATTAGGAAAATTCTGGCCTCTATTGTTCGGATTAGGGCCTTGATTTTGAAAATTTCCTTGGCTAGGATTCATATTCCCATGAAATTGATTCCCTCGATTGAAATTGTTTTGATTAAGGTTTCCTTGATGTTGGAAACCTTGATTTGGTCCGGGATAGAAATTACCTTGGTTTTGATATCCTTGGTTCATTCTAGGTTGGTTCTGATTCTGGTTTTGTATGTTAGGATTCTGGTTAAAACCGGGTGGTGCCTGATAAGTATTAGCACGGTAGTTTGGTTCATTTTGAGGAGGGTATTGATTACCTCCCTGATGTGAAGTACCGGCTATAGCATTGGCTTCAAACGGACTACCATCGGTAGCAGTACAGTTGTAGTATACATGAGGGCCACCACAAGTAACACAGACCTCGACTTTCTTCACTTCACCATGTGATGGTGTTTGTGTGAAAGTTACTTTCTTTTGGTTAGCAAGAACCAAAGCCTGAACGATATCCGTGAGTTTGTCAATCTTAGCATCGGTGCTAGATGTACTCACGGGAGATAAAGTAGAAGGTCCTGCATTAGACTGAGATTGATATGTCTTTGTTCGGAAAGGGCGGACCTAGGACTTGTTTTCTATGATTTGCAAGGCTTCTTTTGTGGTCTTGCTCAGGAAATTACCTCCCGCGGAGGCATTTAAAGAGTCTTGGTCAGCTTGTCTCAGACCATTGTAGAAAGTATCCATTTGCATTAATTCGGTAAAACCATGATGCGGACACTCGCGGAGCAACTCTTTGTAACGATCCCATGCCTCCCCGAATGATTCATCAAATCTTTGAGAGAATTTCATTATCTCATTCTTAAGACTTGTAGTTCAGGATGGAGGATAGAATTCGTTAACAAACTTGGTGACTAAATCCTCCCATGTCTCAATTGAACGAGGGGGTTGTTTCTCAAGCCAATTCCGGGCTTGTCCCTCTAGAGAGAATGGGAACAGAAGAAGCTTAATTGCTTCATGTGGGACATTCTTGTATTTGATGGTCGATGCAATCTTGTTGAACCATCGAATATGTGCATGAGGATCATCCCGCTCAAAACCATAAAATTGGCTATGGGTTACCAGATTAAGCAACCCGGTTTTAAGCTCGAAGGTATCAGCCACGATGGCTGGGACAATAATGGCATCTCCGTAACCCTCGATGGGTGCTTGGAGAAGCTCATTCATCGGCTTATCTTCTGCCATTATGACAGGGAGTGGTGGTACTAGACGTTCCTCAGTCATGGCAGAAGGAGCAGAACGTCCTCTACGTCTACGAGGAATATTTGCAAGCTCAGAAAGTGGACTTGTAGAGCTGGAAGAACGAGTGCGCATGCACTAAGTATAAAAATCAGTTTTCAAAAACAAATGCGAGGCAAAACGACAAGTGAACTTAAACCAATAATCACAAATGAAATGGCTTCTTTGAAAAAGGTACACCAAATCACAAGGACACAAAGGTAAGTTTTGATCTTTAAGATTGGGAACTTATTAATGTTCACACCCCCAGTTGGTAGGTGTACTGCCTTGATTTGCGGTGGTTGATTTTTATGTATTTATTAAGTACCACTGAAAAGACGTAGGTATGGATTTGTGCTAAGGATTTAAAAACTTTTGGACAATATTTTTGGTATCGTTTCGTTTAACCAAATCGTACTGCTTTAAGAATCACCTTAAAGAAAATACAAGATAGAAAACGTTACGATTGTTTTGTTGTTTTATAATTTTTTTGGTGTTGTTAACACTTTAGGAAAAGTGTTAATGAACTTTTTGATTTTGATTAACTTTACAAAAAACTGTTTACAAAAGGTGGTATATGTGCAAGTATGGATCTGAGAATGCTTAAAACACGCTAAAGCCTCCCCGGCAGCGGCGCCAAAATTTGATTGGATCCAAACCGTCAAGTTTATTACACAAATTAACCACTTGTGAATTGTCAACCGTAATAAAATTAAAACAGTCTAAAACCAATGCAATGAAGATCTAGAGGAGTATAGTGTTACCTCAGGTCGTTATGTCCCACGGAGGATTAATGGTGTTCAACACTTTCAGATGTCGAATAATCACTAAGGATAGTGATCAGTAAGGATTTTAATGGATTATTACACTACTGATTGATTGGAATTATATTTGGATACAGAATTATAAAGCACAACAATCAGATTAAACAAACGTAAACACGTACGTTTAATAAACTACGTAAACGTACCAAATAAAACGTGAGTTTTAAGAAATAAAAGGCCTACATATATGAAAATGATATTTTTACAATCCTAATAATAAAATAAAATTATTGGAAAATTAAAATTATTTTTAAAACTATTTATTTAATTATTATTAATTAAAAACTATTTTTAACTATTTAATAATACCCTAAAATATAATAAAATATGAAATAAAGCTAGAAAATTGAAATTATGATTTAGAAAAATCTAAAATATTATAAAACTTATTTTAAAATTGAAAATATATTTTTTACACTTTTTATCTATTTATTATTAATTAATTACTATTTATTAAGTGTTTAAAATACACTTAAATACAAGAAAATATAAAATTAACCTGGAAAAATAAAATTTTAACTTAGAAAAATCTAAAATATTATAAAACTAATTTTAAAACTGAAAATATATTTTTTATGTTTTTTATTTATTTATTATTAATTATTTAATACTTTTAACTATTTTAAATTCTAATAAATACTAAACAAGCTAAGAAAATAATGAAACTTTCTCTAAAAATATCCTATGATGACAGAAAGCTAAGAAAATTATAAAAACTAGAAATGTTTAATAATAAGCTGAAAAGAAATTTTAAAAAGCTAATTTCTATTAAATAAACGGTATCACTATTTTTAAAATGATGTTTTTGTTGTTTTTTCTTTTACAAACCTATTATACTACTGATATTAAGTAACTTTAATGAAAACAAAAATTTTACAAATTAAAAATAAGCTGTTTACTAGCTTATGATTTCAACAGTGAGCTTATTGGCTTGTTTTGATTTTGCAAGCTCAAATAAACCTACAAACTGGAACCAAAAGTAAAATAAGGTGTAAATAAGCTAAGAGTGCTTATATGAAGCTAAAAGACACAAAGAACCATATTGATAAGCTTAAAATAAGCAAATAAGCACTTGGCTTCTTTGTTTTCTAAGACAGTTATGGGACAAAGTTTAAAGGACAAAACAAGTGGGGTCCACAGAGCTTAAGCTCTCAAACTTGGCTGAAACAGATAGCCAGCTAGGTTGTGAGCTTAAAAGAACCAAGAACAACCCCTAGGGTCCACTGATGAGCTTATGACAAGCTTTTGAAAAAGCTTGTAGACACTGAGCAATGACTCAGTATATACTGAGTTAGTGTGTACAAGAAATGGGACAAACTAAAAACTTGTTGCAGCCCTACCAAATAAGCTACAAATGGAGAAATAAGTACTGGACCTTCAAGATGGCTAGATTGGCTTTCCAAAAAACTAAGATTCAATGCCTGGGTCCCACTAATAAGCTCTGTGTGAGCTTGTGAAAGAGGCTACTCAACTGTGTACAGGACACATTTTTTAAAAGGTATTTGAAATAAGCTAAGAATTAAGCAGTTAAATAAGCTAATTGAAAATTATAAAAAATACAGTGATAAAATGAGCAACTAAAGTTTATAATCCTAAAAGCTCAAATCCTAAATCCTAACAGTAAGTGCACAAGAACATCACCAAGTTTATTCAAAAACTGTTTAAGTAAAAATTTGACTTTTTAAGTTAAACACTAAGGTTGACTTATATGAACTTTAAATTGATTATACTAACTGATTATTTTGTAATAAGCTATGTTAAGATGAATATAAGCTA
Source organism: Chrysanthemum seticuspe (assembly GCA_019973895.1). Lineage (NCBI taxonomy): Eukaryota > Viridiplantae > Streptophyta > Magnoliopsida > Asterales > Asteraceae > Chrysanthemum > Chrysanthemum seticuspe. Next base: position 346,169,029 of record BPTQ01000007.1, on the reverse strand, counting down.
GGTGACCAAGTTATAAACCTCTGTGATGAATTTTATTGCCTAAATCCTAACAGTGAACTAGTAAGGTAAGATTAAAGGGTATTTTGACTTTTTTACCAAACAAGGTCTGGTTTTTATGGTTGCAATAAGATATTAGGTACTTGTGTGACACAGAACAATAAAAAGAAACAACACCAACTCTCTCTAAAACAGTTAAACAAGCAAATCCAAACAGTACTATATGAAACTGTTTTGAAGCTTTTAGTACTAAAACAACTTTTTAAACCAAGAAATATAGTAATTAACTTATATTAACTATAATGAGACAGTATTAAGACAAAATTAACAAGGTTTAACTACTTATACTAGAAAATGCAATCTTTAAAGAACTTGCTTACAAATTGAATCCAAGCACAAGACTGAGAATCAAGGACTGTAAACACTTCCTATAGCTTCCCAAGAAGCTCTAAACCCAAGGGCAATCCTGTATTCACCCTGCTCCAGCTTTGACCTTCATTTCCATGGATTTTTTTTTTTCACTAATTTTTTTTGTATTTTTGGTATTTTTTTTCTTTTTGATACTAAAACTAATTTTAAAGTTTCTAAAAGCATTAATAAGCTTTCTGAGGAGCTTATATGGGCTTATGAGTCCAAATTAACAGCTACAAACAACATTAGAACATATTGAGATTTTGAACAAGGGAAATTGCATAAACTGAGAATGAACCTTAATACTGAAATTGAAACTGAAAATAGGTTTTTATTACACTGAGATAACTTAACAAATCACTTGAAAGCTTTAAAATACACTGGAAATTGAAAATTTATTAATTCGACATAAGCAAATTAAAATTACACTAGTTATCCTTCTACATTGCTTCCTCCTTGCTTTTTAAAGATCTTTTAGAGTCCCTTGTCGACCTCTGAATCATTCCCACCTATTTCCAACCATTGGATCCTTCCAGATCATCAAATTCGCCATTTGTCAATTTGGCGGGAAAAAAGTCTTGAGCAAGTTTTTGCATTTAATGTAATTTGGTGGATGTGGAGGTGGAAGGGAGTTGTTAAACAGCTGTTAGGGTGAGGTGGAAAGGTTGAAACCACCTCTGGTTTTGGTTTGCAGAGATTGGAGAGGAAGATGAACAGGAAAAACGGTTTTGGCGCGTTTGACTTATTTTGACCGTTTTTATTAATAACGTGGGGGTTCAAAATGGGGGGGGGGGGTCACAGGATAATGACAGGGGGTCAAAGGGTTTGGCTGGGGATCAAAATACACAAAGGGGTCAAGTTTGGTTTTGCTTATATACAAGGACCATTCATGTAATTTCTGCCAAGTTAAGGGGCTGAACCTGCCATTTTTCCAAACTTATTACAAGGACCAAACTTGCCAATCTTTAATAGTACAAGGACCACATTTGATTATTTTCACTTTTTAAATATCCGAGGACCTTTTATGACACTTTTTTAAACTTTAGGGACCTTTTCTGCCATTTGACCAAAGATTCATTCAAGGACCATTTTTGACAACTTAGAATATTTCAGGGACCTTGAATGATAAAACTCCACATTTTTGGATTCCAGGGACTAGATTTGACAACTTTTGAAACTTGGGGGACTAAAACTGCCAATTATGCAAACTTGATATGTTTTTCACATGTTTTTGGAATTTTTGCATTTAAAACACATAAAACACTTATTTGTGATATTTTTATCATTTTGATGCATTTCTGAGTGTTTTCAGATGTTTTTGCAGTTTAAATGGTACAAAAATGATGAGTATTTAGACACTCATCACAAAATGTGTTTGAAAAACAATGGTGAAAAAACTATTTAACTAATGTGTAATAATCATAAGAGCACCGTCACATTCGATGACCATCGGCTACATCTGGCACAACCTAGATTAGGCATCAATCTTGGACCATGAGAAACAATTTCACCAAGATTTCCATTATTTCAACGTATTCAGATGATTCATTTTACTTATCGTCATTCAAACCCATGGTGGTCGTAGTGTCAGCGACAAAGATACCTACAATAATAAAGAATAAATGGTCTTTAAATGTGGTTAAAAAGACACTATTACAAATCAAAGTTTAATAGGTGTTAATTTGTTAGTAACATGAATATGTAGTAACTATGGTTGAACATTAAGAATGTCGTAACTATGGTTGAACAATCATGTAACAAAATACCCACAGTATGATTGCAAGAAAGCGAAAGCACATCCATGATGCTGTGGCCAACCATGAAAGTCTCAGAAACGCATCCAGCCACATACCGATAATATCCATCCTGGTAACAGCCCCTTCACGGGAAACGTTGCTATAATCCAACGAAACGCCCACATCCGTGAAAGCACCAACCTTTGGCCCATGAATCATTATTTATCGTCTGACACCTTACCCGCCATATCTATAATACCAACCCTGTTAAGAGCCCTTTGACAAACATCGTTATTAGAATCCAACAAAGTGTCCACATCCATTGAAGTGTGAATTAATATTTCACTGTTTAGACAACTGCCAGGATCAGAGTCGACAGGATGTAACGATGTATGAACTAACAGAGATACATTTGAGAATAGTACTTCGAACTATCATTTTAGATGATAATCTTAAAATAATTGTTAGATGTAATGCCACTCTAAATTACCTTGATCCACATAACATGATTGTGTACTTGGCAGAGGCAAGCTGGTGCAACTATTTTCTAGCGAATCCTCATTACAGCTCCAATCTTCGTCACGTTTAGTTTTGACATCACCCAAACAGATCAGAAAGTGGTCAAGTCTCATGATATCGCAAATCCTTACAAATCAAGACCTTATAAAATATCATCTAATTTTTGAAATACTCACCTCCCCATTGTTATAAAAAAACAAAAAATCCGCAGCGGTTTAATTAACACAAACACTCTCACAGGGTTTAAAATTTCAATTGTATGGAGGTCCTAATGTTTACTACGGGCAGTTTTTGAAGGCCAAACCATCATTGGGAGACCCCAGCATAGTTCCAGCTAGAGTCAATGCATTCCTTGGACCTTGTACACAAACACAAAAGACAACAAAACGTAAAAGCAAGAATTAATAAGTAACTTTTAAAAAGAAGTATGAGCTGTTACATCGAGTTATGCTCATCTGTATACTCAATAATGGCGAAACAAAAAGTTATGGGAGTTAATTTTATCACAGTTGCTTCGAAGATAAATATAGTTTTTTTTTTACCTGAATCTCATTTTTTTTTACAGTTTCAAGTGAATCATCCCTTTAGTATGTGATCCCTTTAGTATGTGATAGGTTTTCGTGGGCTAGAAGAGCATCAAAGGGGTTGGCAGGATCTGTAAATCAGCAATCAGAAACACCCTTTAAATAGAACCCTGCCACACTCTTTCCGTTGATGCTCGCTTAACCAACACTACCAATAAAACTATAATAATAGCTAGGATGGAATAGAGAGAGGCATCTTACCGTTGATGGAAACCACCAAGGTGTTAGAGATAGCTTCCAACCGACTCGTTTAACGTGGTTACTGGCTGCAAAAAGAAAGACGGTAAGGAAGCTGAGAGAAATACGTAGCACATGAACTGCTACGATCTTAATAAAACAAAACCCTAACACGTCGATTCGAACCTTTCCCAAACCATTACGATATAACAAACAAAGTCGACCATTTCACACACCATCAACTCGAAAAAGAATAGTTAACATACCTTTTAGACCAATTTTCAGCAACTTGTTAATTTATAAATAACCAAAAGAAGAATTCACAAAACCCAGTTACACATGTTTGTGGTTACTACAAATAAACTCTAGATAGCACATGAGACATATGCTCAATATAAAAGCTCCGATAATTTGTCATAATGAATAAGCAAACTATTAGGGAGCTAATGTATAATGTATAATGTGACTATCAATCTGTGTAGTATAAAAACATGGGTTGCACATTGTTCAGTCATCAGCATATGTATTACCTAGGATAGATGTCTTCAAACGGGCATCTAACGGAGTCCGAAGCGATTCTATAATGTCCCATATGAACCTGTAAAACACAAAAAGAAATCACAGTAGAAAAACAGAAAAAAAAAATCATGAACAAACTTACCATGCTACTTCCAAAGAACACGTATTCTCAAACCTTCTATAATGTCCCATATGAACCTGTAAAACACAAAAAGAAATCACAGTAGAAAAACAGAAAAAAAGAATCATGAACAAACTTACCACGCTACTTCCAAAGAACACGTATTCTCAAACCTGCACACACGAAAAGAAAATCAGCATGAGAGAATTGAGAAAAAAAAAACTAAGGAAAAGATAAAATTAGGGTTTGGAGAAAAATATAATACGAATCAAGGTGAGAGTAGGGTTTTAAGCTGTATAGAAATATATGGTATATAATTTACAGGTTTATGAATATTTATTAGAGAATGCAGTAGCTCTTAAAGCATGACATAATTTTTTTCAACTATCAAATCACATTAACTAACATGCTCCACTGGTTAACACGCTTGTGTGTGGATGCCAAAACCCAGGTTCGAATCCTGCAAGTGTCATTTTTTATAAATAGTTTTCAAAACCATTGCATAAACATCGGAAATTTATAAATAAAATTATTAAAAATCATGAAAAATCCGAAATTTATAAAAAAAAATATTAAAAATCCAAAATTTAAAATTATTTATAAATAAAATTATTAAAAATCGTGAAAAATCCGAAATTTATAAAAATAAATATTAAAAATCCGAAATTTAAAATTAGTGCTTAGGTGGTTGCTTAGTTGGACAACAAATGTTTATGTGGCATGAAATTTGATTATTTGGCATTGAGGTGGCATTGAAGTGTCATTGAGGTGGTATTAATACCAAATGCCTCATGTTATATATATATATATATATATATATATATATATATATATATATATATATATATATATATATATATATATATATATATATATATATATATATATATATATATATATATATATATATATATATATATATATATATATTTATGTGTGTATATATATATATATGTATATATATATATGTGTATATATATATATATATGTGTATATATATATATATATATATATATATATATAGAGTTAGGATCAAATAAGAAGAATAATAAAAATAAGAAGGATAGGAAGTAACCACAACCACTCATTCTAGATGCACCTACAAAAATGGATGCATCTTCATTCAAATTTTCCCTCCCATATTAAAATGTGTGGCTAGAATTACTTCTTACCATTCTTATTTTAATTATTCTTCTTATTGGATCCCTTCCCTATATATATATATATATATATATATATATATATATATATATATATATATATATATATATATATATATATATATATATATATATATATATATATATATATATATAAAAGGATGTCATAGGGAGAAGCGAAACGTCGCATCAGTCAGCACATCGATGATGTGGCATCATCTGGACCATTCACGTTCCACGGTTAAAATACGTCGCAAGACGCTAAGTACGAAGTTACCAAAGAAATGCCCACGGGTCGTCTTGCCCAATGGGCTTACTTGAGCCCAACAGGCCAAAAAACGGATCAACAGCGAGTTGGATGCGGGTTAAGAATAGAATAACCGAGAAGAGTAAAGAAGGATGTTTTATACCGAGAAGTGTAAAGAATGATGTTAAGAATAGAATAACCAAAGTTGTTGAATAACTTACTGCATACCAATTACCATAAAGAAAATCTAAGGGTGTGATTGGTTCAAACTCGAGAAAGAGAAAAAGAAAGTCAATAATAATGGTGAGGAAATGGATTCCTCTCAATTTATTGAGTAATGGCCCATTACTCACTATTGGATAATGGGTCATTGTATTATACTCTACCAATCACATTTTTATTATTTTTCTCATTCCTTACCTCTTATGACCCCCTACCAAGCATGCCCTTAATATCTTATCTATGATGTTTTATACTTGGCTCTTGATTTGATTGTCGGGGCTTGGGGGAAAAAGGTAAATGATGATTTTATGTGAAAGAGCCAACGGTCACTAGGCAATATTGCTTTTAATTTCTATAATTAGTTAAGCATGGTTGTCAAATGACTTGCTATTAGCAAAGCTATAAATCTTTGCTTTTAGAAATCAAATTGATACTGATACAAGTCGAACACATAATCTTATGTAAACAACCATGTATATATACACATATGCACTCACTTATAGATCTTGTCATAATATTAAAATTTACAAATATATTACAATTGTTAAGCTATAATAACAAAAAGTAATCATTACCTCATTAGTCGTTTACAGTTAAGCATTAAAAAAACATCCTTATGAAAAGTTTGTGATCGATCTTCAACACCATCTTTTCAACTCTAGTTCTTCAGTCTTCCAACACATTTCATGCAAACATTTTATGATGATCATCATATAAGTGTAACAAAAGTCAAAACTTGACATATGTCGACTAATCGTCGTGCCTTGAACTATCATACAACTCGAGCTTGCTTGTGGAATATCTCATACATGCACTTGTCTCGGATGAGCTGCAAAGTTCTGGTTGTTCTGATACGCGCCAAAGGTTGACCGAATTATCCAAGCTACCACTATAAACAACCCAATCTCGATCACTACCATCCTCGTCGTCCTCATCCAATAGCTCTTGGACCGCTAAACACTTAATTGGTCCAGTATGTCCATTTAGAACCGATAAACATGTATGAACACCACTACCTTCACTTCTCCATACACAAATACTCTTATCGGCCGAACCACTTAGCAACAATTTCCCAGCCGTAGCTAGACAAAGCACCGCGAGCTTGTGCCCCCTCAAAACTCCAACATTGGACAAAGTTTGCTTCTCACGTTCCCAAAAACTAACCAAACCATCCGAGGTACCAGCATAAACTGTACCTTCATTATTGACCACGACAGATGTCACCGCACTGTCCTGGTCTAAAAGGGCGTATACAAAAATGTGTTTTATAGTTTTCCCGACTATTTCCCTTCTCCATACCTTAACTGTACCATCAGCCGACCCAGTAAAAACCAAACCATCAAAAACAACAACCGAATTTATAGCATCTTCATGCGCATGTACGGATTCCAAACATTTGGAATCCGACAGGCACCATACTTTCATAGATCTATCCCATGAACCCGAATATAACAAACCATTTTCTTCATCTAAACTCATACATGCAACCGCGTCGTAATGCTTTACCCAAGGAACATTACGACGTCTTCTTACTTCAACGTAATTATTTGGATTCATTGAGCTTTTGATATAATCTTTCGTAGTTGGTAAATTACCAACACGTTTATAATGTTTTTTCTTGTAATTCAAATACTTCCACACACGAATTTTCCCATCCTCGTGGCCGGTAAATATCCGGTCACCAGAACAAACAATAGCTTTTACAAAACCACTGCTCGATTTAAACCCCGAATATTCCATTAGATTCTTCCAAACCCTAATGTTCTTAGAATCTGAACCCGTGTATAGCAAATCACCCGATGAAGCTAACGAATAAATATGACCCTCTTCGCGTACTAACGAGCCCATCAAGCCAATGTTCGTATCGCTATAATTATTGTATGGAAAAGACCATGGTGATTTAGTGTAAGGTGAGGATATTTGGTTTAATGGTGACATGAAATGACGACTGCTAGGAGATGAATTAGTCGACATGTCGGGACTTAACGATGAAGCGTTGCTATGTCGTTTATCGAATGAATTTTCTTCCGTTGTGATGAAGATATTTGGTTCCGAGTTATGAAGAAGTGCCGAGAGTTTTTGTCTCCGGGGTACAGGGTTTTTGTTGCATGGAAAAGTTGCGCTTTTATTCATTTGTTTCGTCATTGTTTAATAAAATGAATGTGTGATTGTGTGTGTTTTCGAATGAATGTTACGGTGAATGTGAATATCTAAAGTGAAATAGAAGGTGAAGAGTCATATTTATAAAGGGGTTTTGGGATGTATGAATAGTATAGTTGGTGACATGCTATCTTTTGTCACTACTCTTTGCATTCTCATTCATCATATCATTACTTTTCTTATCTATCACTTACAATAGTTATCATTTTTTTTAGATAAAAAGTCAAAAACTTGATAAATATATTACTTTAAAAAAATATTTAAGTACAAATAATATGGGTGAATTTCATATCTCAGCGTGTTACATAGCAGAAAAGTTTAAATAACGAGATACTTCCTATTCTCTAAACAAGAAAATAAATCACTACTCAAAAGATAACATTAGACTCCAATGAAAACAAAAATACTTATTACCAAGGCCTTGGAGTTTGATATCATACGTGTTATAATAAGCATCCAAATTCCCTGGAAGATCGTAAACCTGATCCGCTTAGTTATCATAATCAGTTTCACGATCATGACCACCGCCAAATAGGTTCATTGACTCATCAAAAGTGTTCACAGCCTGCTCTTCATCACTATTGGAATCAACAATCTCTCCCACCTTAGAGAATGAGTTAACCCTCTTAGTAGAAGAAGTAGTCGGAAAATCCTTTTTATTACCTAGATAATCAACCTTTTTTAATAGGATTACCATCATTATTAACAAGAGTAGCTTTCCTATCAATAAGAAGGTTTTCAAACTCTCTAATTTTGTCAATAATAGGTAGGACCAACCTCATTAGCTTCCATTGAATCACTCACAAGCAGTTCTTATGATACATTACCGGTCTTAAGAGACCCAACTTCCTTAGCTTCCATTGTACTACCAAAATCCACTACATTAGTAGGAATGCCACATTCATCATATCGATCATATTAAGTGCATCAAAAGGATTAGATGTAGCAATCTTTGTCCCACTCGTACTAGCCACTTAAGTGGCTTTCTTCTTTGTATTATCTACCTTTTTGGGTTCAGGACCCACACCAGGTTTAGTAAAACCTTCTTTACCTGGAACACTTTGACCACCATTCCTACCCCTATTCTTGTTATTGACGGTTTGAAAACCATCATTAACACTCTGTTTAGGCTGAGTAGGAGGTGGAACAGATTTAGGACAATCAAGTAGCGTATGACCAAAAAGCTTGCACGTCACACCGAGGCAGTTTCCATTCGTATTCAACCCGAATATTTTCAATAGTAGAACCTGTCCCATCAGGTAATGGTATCTCAATAGTGATGCTCTCCCTAAGAACCTGATCCACCTTAACTTCAATCAAGCACCTAGCAAAACTACTTCGACCCCATGATTCCAAGCACATTTGACTAGTGTAAGAATCTAACATTTTTGGCGTACCAATCAATGTGGCTAAGAGGCTGAGACCATCATCAGAAAATATAGCAAGGGGCACATCATGGAATTTAACACATACTGGAATATTAGTCAAATCCTCTTTAAGTAGGTTGGTGTTTAGGGTCCAACGTTTAAGAATAATAAGCACATTTCTAATCATCCACGGGCCGTTTTCAAGTACATCATCAACACCTTTCTTCGAATTAAACTTAAAGAAGAAGAAACCTTTAGCATTCATCATGACCTTTTGAACGCCATACTTAGCCACTTATTACATACATAATAATCAACAACCGAGAAAGCAATATGTTTACCAAGAAAATAGACATACAAAGTATTCTTAAATCTGGTATTCACCTCTTCAATCACTTTCATTGGACGAAAATATCAACCCCATTTTTTATTGCTACACTCCAACCCACGAAACTTAGACATTCGTTTCATAAGATCATTAGACATAGCACCTGCAAAGGAAACCGGCTTCCCACTAGCAGCCACATTAGGTTGAGGTTGCTTCAAAGCATTTGTAGTGTTCACATCACTTGGAGGATTACTACGACCACTAGACTTAAATGTATCCCCGTGTGCATTAGAAGCCTTATCACCACCATCTCCAATATACACATTAGAAGGTTGTTCCAAAACAAAAGTATGACCAGAAGCATTAGCCATATTATTCCCATTCCTACTATTAGAGTTCATTGTTGATTGGAGAATCGACTCACCAAAGCTTAATAGTAGGGTACGATTCAGATGTAAAGACGTGGGTCACATTCGCGTCCATAGAAGTCCAACCAGAGTTTTTATGAGGTTCAACACTATTAGCAACAGGTTGTACAGTGTTACTTGTAGTGCTAACCACGTTATCATCACCATAGTTCTCCAAATTTACGTTTGCAAACCGATCAGAATGAGCAACATCATAAGTAGCGTTCAATGCATCCACATCGATAGTAGCCACAGGTCGTGACATACTTGTGCTCTCATCTCCCAACTTCACCATCACACCAACCTTAAACAAGTATACCGCAACAAGAAAAGACAAACGACTGATCTTCAATTCCAAACGAGTAAAACCCTAGTTAAAAACTAGGGTTTATAAGTAATGAAGCACTTAAAATTAACCCATTCTAAGTTGTTCCAATGAATGATAATGATTGAGTATTAAAAGCACAAAGAAATCCAGATAAAACCCTAATCAGCGATTTGAAAAAAGAATGAAACCGTAACTAATAAAATCTAAACGATCCAAATTAAAACATAAGCAACACTCGATTCAAGGTAGTGATTAACATAAAGTGGAATCAGTACACAATAAACCAGATTTGATAATGTTTAAACAAAGATCGATGAAGAAAAAGTCAAATAGGGTTTTTTAGATAAAAATCGCCAAAGTCGCCATTAAGGGGGAGAGTAACTTTTTTCATTACAATAGTTATCACTTTCATTTCACTTTTCAACTAATTTTTTAACAAACTTAGTTAAAAACTAAATTTAATAAATTAAAAACATTGCATTGATAGTTAGAAATTTAAATGTATGAAATTAAAACGTAAACTAATAGTCTAACTTTCACTTTGCATTGATCACCTCCATCTGATGCACCCTTTGAAGAGCTTGTCCAGTCAAGTGCTTAGTAGATTGTATATAAAAGAGCTCGTGTTTTTGTTGTTGTTCATATTCTTTATTGGCCAACATTCGTTCCTTTATTTCGATCTTCTTTTGTTGCATTTCCATCTCCCTCCTTTTGAGCTCTAAAAATGGAGTACAATCTTCTTTCTTTATTGACAGAAACGCTGCGTTTTCTTTTGCAAATTCGCTGACCATGAGCGCGATCTTCTTTCTTTAGTATGGGTTTCCGTATTGTGGGGTTCCGTATTGTTGTGGAGGTATGAATAGTGGGTTTTGGTATTGTTGGCTTCCGTAAACAAATGATGGGGCTCAAAAGTTTATCAGTGGAGCAAGACCGGGATGAAAATTTGAATTCGGCGTTTGTTGTCGATGATTGAGATTTTAATTTTGGGAGTGTTTTGTTAAGACATTTTGTAAACAATGAGAGTAAAATGATATAATGTAAATAATAAGAGAATGAGAAGTTGTGTTTAAAAATACTGAAGTTTAAAAATATTTATATGCATACAATAGTATAGTGTATTTTTTTTTTTTAATTATGTTTCGAATAAGTATCTATTGGTTGGGGGGCACAAAATGACACATTGTCCTAGTGGTTACCATTGTCATTGCATGTAGTCTTATTTATGTATCAAGATATTTTTCGTAACGTGGTTTTACAATTCAATAATTGTATAACGCCACAGTTGCCAGATATGCAAAGATTAGTTGACTAATTTTGCTAAAGATAGAGTTCATTATTTAGGAATTACTTTTTGTCTGGACCTTTATAAAGAATGTTTGATTTATTCATTATCTAAGAATTGAGCGATACGTGAGTCTAACTAAAGTAGCCTAAAAAGTAATTTAATGCATAAATAATTTGTATAATCGCAAGACTGTACAAGTTATTTATACGTTAAATCACTTTTTAAGTCACTTTAGTTAGGCTATTTATCATTTTCCTTAAGAATTACTTTCTATGTGGATTTTTGCTTTATCACATGAAGACAAAAAGGAAAAAAGATATTATTACATGAGCCAACGGGTTTGATATACTTGTGGACAAAAGGAGAAAAACTGCCAATGGGTCATTAGAAAAGATTGGTATTAGATTATTTCCGCCAATCATATCACTTAACTTCCTTTTATTTTCTACCTTCAATAGCCACCGCCTTTTTATTTTTTATTTATTAAAATACTCATTTTATACAAAAATATCTCACACCACGCTCAGAAACTAAATAATAAAAACATAAAAAAGGCTCATTTTTGCACGATTCCATATTCGTTGAGCTCTTCACCTTCGCTTGTCTGGTTTGATGATCCTCACGCGCCACCCAAACCTTTCCCAATAAGCCTCACGCGTGAGGTTGGTGCCTCACAGTGGCTCACGGCTGCTACTGAGAGCAGTCTTATAATATAAGTAGTAGTCGTGTTTAAAGATTTGGTTACAAATCATTTTTCATGAAAAGTTGATACATAGTATAATGTTCGGAGTAGAAGACCACATAGTTAGAGTTACTTCTCAAAAGTATGATCACGTGTAAGCACAAATAATAGTTGTCAAAATTCACTGAGCATGTCATATTTCCTTCCTTGTAGAAACCATATTAATACAAGTCGTGTTTTTTTTTTTTTTTTTGAACGGCAATTTGATTAGAAACCTAGCAAGATGCTAGAAGGCAATACAAGGTTGGGATAGAGCGTTACAAGGGTGAATAAACCACTCTATCCAATTTAAATTTAGTTTCTTACATCTACTAGAAATCCAAGTGAATGACAAGTGTTTAACATCGCTAAAAATGAGATCTTTGCTTGGGCGCTTCAAGGAGAAAATCATCTCATTCCTAAACTTCCAAAGAGCCCAAATAGTCGTCTGAACCACGACATCTAGAAACCTTGTGTGTTTGGCAGCAATCAAAGCCTAGTCCGCCAAATGTATCACATCAGAGAGGTTATTGAGATGCAAGTTTGTAATATTCCACCATTTGAAGACATCTTTTCAAATATCCACAGCAATCTTTGCAATGGACAAACACGTGTTCTTCCGTTTCAATTTCTTTATCACATACAGGACATCTAAGGGAATCTAAATCAATGCCTCTTAGGTTGAGGTTTGTTCTTGTAGGCAGTCTCGAGTTAATAGCTGTCTAAGTATTGATGTTTACATTCAAAGGAATTGAGTTGTTCCATCTAGTTGGTTGTGATGTCGACGGGGTGTGACAAAGAGGTGATGTGTGATCTCATGTCCTTGACCGAGAATGTTCTAGTTGCGCCAACTATAAATTCCCAAGAATCTTCCTCCACTGACAAGCTAAGTTGTGATAGAAGCACGGTCAAGTTACTTAGATCCTCAAACTCTCGTGAATTAAATAACTCCCTTGTCCAAGCCCACTGAAATCTAAGACCTGGAGGAGGGGTAAAGCCCATTAGGCTCGAAAATGTAATATACGATCTTATGAAAACAAACCTTGAGAGGCCTCATACTTTATTACTTTATTAGGTAACGCTTTTAGGTCGTGCAAAGCACGGTCCATGATGGTTTCATGTTCGCTTTATACGGTCGAGCAAGTGCTTAAACGAAATGGGCTTCAAATTGCGAGTGTTAAGATATCTAAAATATACTTACGTGAATCAGCATTTCTGACCACATATCAGACTTTAAAGGATATCAAGAAGCACTTATTTTGTACAGCAAAATATAGTCTGTAGAACTTATGAGCAACATTTACGACCAAAACTTATATACAACATATAAAATCAGTACTTATTACCACATATCATTATTTAAAGGATATCACAAAGCGTTTGCGACTACATATTATACAAAGTGTATAAAATCAGCACTCATGACCACATATCGACACTGAAAGATATCAAAGAGCTCAAACAAATAGAAATACACATCCATAAATTCACTAATAGCATACAAACTAAAAAAAAGTTTAAAAGACCATCAACATAAAATAATACACAATTTTTAGTATATCATATGTTAATGAATTAGAAGGCTATCAGACTTCTAACTCGACCTCTAAACCATCAAAACCACCAAACAATCACCCACTCCTTCAGATCTAACCCAGCTTATTTAGATAGAGAGATGAGACCAACGCGTGTATATTTAGAAAGAGATATAAGCTTAGATAGAGAGATGACGGTTACATGTATTATGATACTATGTGGATCTGAGAGAGAGCTAAGGGTTTAGGCACGTATGTATTCAAGAAGACACACATATTGCCTAGAAGTGCATTTCCAGAACAACGTATGACACCCATAGGGGAAAAAATATACTTAAAACGATGTGTTGCATAACCCAATTACTTAACAGCATCTATTGGCAATTGTCTTACCTTATATAATGTAAAGTATTAGAGTTAAGAATAAAATTTTTACCTGTACTGCAGTTAATCTATAGGTGAAAAAATTTGGTTGCGCAATGCACAAAATTCCCACAATAAAAACATTAATGGTAAGCTGAAAACATGAATTGAGATATAAGATCATATGCTTAATGAGCGTTGGAACTCTAAAGACGATCAAAAAACTATTTCGAATGACATTAAGTGCAAAAGATGATAAGATTTGTGTATTGTCTTTTCAAACCCACTATATACAACGACACACCAGCTTCTAAAACAAAAACTCAGTTCCCGTTTTTAATTAACCACCACTTTTGAAATCAGCAGTTATGACCATAACTTATACGCAACATATAAAAAAAGCACTTATGACTACATATCAGGCTTTAATTGATATTAGGAAGCACTTCTTTTACACAATAAAAAATAGCTTGTAGCACTTAAGAAATCAGAAATTATCACCACAACTTATACACAACATATAAAACTTATTGCCATATATCAGGCTTTATACGATATCACGAAACACTTACGACCGCCAATTATACAAAGTGTATAGAATCAGCAGGCATGACCATATATCAGACTCCAAAAGATATCATAAAGCTTAAATAAACACAAACACACATCCAGAAATTCACTAATACCATACAAACTAAAATAAAAATAAAAATGAAAGACCATCAACAACAAATAAAACACAGCTTGTCGCACACCATACTAAATCAGCACTTATGATCACATATCAGACTCATCACAAAGATTAAATAGACACAAGCACATATCCACCCATCCCTAATAGCATACAAACTAAAAAGAATACAGTAATAAAATATGTTAACCAATCAGACTTCTTATCTCGATCTGTGAACCACCAAAACTACTAAACAATCAACAATCCTTCAGATCTAACCCAACTTAATTAGAGAGAAAGATGAGACCATCGTTTGTATATTTATAGCAAGAGAGATGAGCGGGGAGAGAGAGAGAGAGAGAGAGAGAGAGAGAGAGAGAGAGAGAGAAGGGTTACATGTGTTTTGATACCATGAAAATCTGACAGAAAGTAGAGGGTTCAACCACATATGTGTTGAAGAAGACACACATATTGCCTAGTCACTGTACTGCCTAGTTTATAACGAAAACGGGCCAATAAAGTGTGCGGCCTAGTATATAATGAAAACGGGCCACGAAAAAACATGACCCAATTATAACCCAAAACGAAAATGGCCAAATAATTTACCAAATGACACAACTGAAACAACAAAACGACGCGCCATAGAACAAAATAACGTCGTTTCATTTTTTTTCCACACTAAACAGCGTCGTGTGCACGCCTAATATATAAGACGGAATTAGCATGTGGGTGGTACTATCAAAACCACCTACCCCACTTTTTACATTCTCCACCCCCTGACCCATTCTTTTTTACTGTGTAAGACATTTTTTTTTTTTTTTTATCAATTTCTACTATGTACTTTTTGTCAGTTTAATATTTTTGACTTATTAAACTTTATATTTTCTATTCTGTGCTTTCAATTTTATAGGATTTTAATATAAACAAAATCATAAATAAATAAATTTAAAAAACTAAAAAATGAAAAGGGGTGTTATTGATGTTTTAGGGGTACAAATAACTCATCCCTTAGCATAATGTGAAAGAATGTCTTTTTGGTGGTGTAGTTGTATAGGCTAAACAGTAACTTATATATATATATATATATATATATATATATATATATATATATATATATATATATATATATATATATATATGGGGATATCTTAGCTACAATTTTTGTAGCCAACTAGCTACAATCCCCCACAAAAAATACATAAGAAATTAATCAGGGGCCCGCAGTAATAACTCAAGACCCACAAAAAGAGTCAGAGACCCACAGTTTGAAGCACAATATTGTAGCCAATTAGCTACAAAAAATTGTAGCTAATATATTCCCTATATATATATATAGACACACACACTAGCCGGTTAAGCCCGCCTAAAGGCGGGCATGACTTTTGATTTCTTGCTTGTTTAATTCCAATTGTAATTTAGTTGAGTATTGTTTATGTTTACATAGAGTTATATATATATATATATATATATATATATATATATATATATATATATATATATATATATATACTAACAAACATTCGTGTTGCTATTTTAATTGTGATATGATTTTTATTATTCGAGTGTTAAATTGTTTGTACATGAATATTATATCTTAAATAGAGCTTCTTTATACACGGCGTTTGTTGTTGATTTTGAGTAATTGCTGTCGTCATCACAACATAAAATCTTTAAGCCTTTCTTGCTATTGACTCTTGAGACAGCGACATATAGTTGTCCATGTGAGAAAACCAGCTTTTGTAAATAAAGTTACACTATATATATATATATATATATATATATATATATATATATATATATATATATATATATATATATATATATATATATATATATATATATATATATAAAGTTATAGTTGTTTCTAAAAAAGATCAAGAATCAATACCAGTAGACTTCAATTAATCAACCTTCATTGATGTAAGAAAAATCACACACCAAAACAGAATTATATTTTTAGGACATGATGATGGATGTGTCTCATCTCCTCTCCATATTTTTATCATAAAATCAAGAAATAATTACATATTTGGTCCTTATGGTTTACCCCAAATAACAAGTTTAATCCTTAAGTCGTTTTAATTACATCACACGTATCTATTTTTGAAACATGTTGCCCATTTAGTCCCTATTTAAAAAAATAGGGATCATTTGTGTAATTATTTTTATTACACGGATAGTCCCTATTTCCCATAATAGGGACTAAATGGGCAACATGTTTCAAAAATAAGTATGTCTAATGTAATTAAAATGACTTGAGGACTAAATCTGTTATTTGGGGTAAACCATAGGGACCAAATATGTAATTTTGTCTAAAATCAATTTAATTTGCACTCATACTATATCATGATGTGACAAATTCACTATCTCATTGACATTTCTTCGTGGTCTTATGTAATAATCAATTCAAACAAGACTTCCCCATCCCATGCAATACACCCAACACTTCCCCATTCCCTACCACAGGTCCACTTTACCCTTCTCTCACCTCTCTAATTACTTTAACAACTTGCAAGTCACAAGTATATTCATGCATGTTGATTTTTTATTCTTTGAGAAAGCTTATGTGTAGTTCTAATATCTATAGCATCAACACATAGTTGACTGATATTTATTAAAAATATGTCCAGGATGTGAATAAGTATATTAATACTAATAAAAGGGTTCATAAATTAGTTACCTTCTTTTTTAATTGAAAGAAAATCATCGGAATAGAGTGAAGGTGCTTTCAACAACTTTACATTTTTTTCCCTTCCTTCAAAGGCAAGAATAATATATGTAAACATTAAGCACCAATAAGGTTCATTTACAACATGGATACAATGGCTTTGGAGCTGATATGTAATGTTCTAAGCCTATACACAGTTAAAAAAACACAACTCCATGTTGTTAGATAAACAACAAAGTTTATACTTTTATCAAAAGAATGATACACAAAAAGTTGTAAATTATTATTTTTTAGGTAAAATATATCTTACTTTAAAAAAACAATTAAGTACATAGGATGAGGGTGAATCCCAAATCTCAGCACGCATGTTACAAGCAAACAAACGCACCTACTGTGCTTCGAAAAAAATATATCCTAAAAAAGACAATCCAATCTTATGAACCTACCAAAATAAAATGCCAACGACAAAACTAGAACTACTTCCTAACTCTATCACGGAGACGGATATCCCACGCGTCACAGAATGTAAGTTGTTCTTCAGTTAAGTCCTTAACATCTTACTCGCAACCATCATAACCATCATAATCTTCATACTCAAGGAGACTTGCATCATTAGCTCTTCCACAAGTGTGATTCGGGTTAGCCATATATTAAGTCATGTCATCATCAATATCCTTGACTTCATCACTATCCGAATCTTCCCTTTGTTTTTCCATAGAAGTACTAGGTTCACATCCCGATGATGTCACCGCAACCTCTTTTTGCATAAGTAGTGGTTTCCTATCATCATCCAATAGCACAAGCTTCCTATTAAGCATTTGACTTTCGAGTTCATTAATTATTGCAACCAGAGATGTAGTACTTGGACTACCAAATGCCGAATCTTTACGACCCTCTCCATCCTCCTCATCCACTATAGAGCTTAATACACCAAAAGAGTTTGAAGTTGAAGGAACCGTAGTATCAGTTTTATCATTAGTTTCCTTCGGTTCCTTGGTGCCTTAGGTCGATAAGCGAACTTAGTCTTCGAACCAATATGAACCCCACTAATAGTTTGATTTGGCGTTTTTGTGTTCTTAATAGCATCTGAGACAAGTTTCTCAGGACATTCATTAAACCATCTGGTGACCATTTTTTCAAAATTAATGGCACATTGCGAATTTTGGACCATTTTCAAGCCTTGCGTTCATCCCGTCTTTAGAATTAAACTTGAAGAAAAATACACCATTAGAATTCATCATTGATTTGGCTGGACCAAACTTTCTCCAAGTATTCTTTACATAGTTCTCGACTACCGAGTATACCACACGTTTGTCAAAAAGAAGCCATATAACGTATTACTAAACCTTTCATGAACAACATGAACTGATTCCATCGACACTGCTACATCCGCCCTATTTTCAGCTGGTGCTAGCAATAGAGGAAAGTTTTCTCATTTCCTACTCATTTCACCCTTAAACAACTTAGCATACCAACCGGACTCCTTATTATTTTCATTCAAAACAGGCCCAATGGGATTAGTCGATGCATTAAGTGTTTCGGTCGAAACCATACTTGGATCTTTAGCCGACACATTCGTCTTGTCATTCACATTAGCATGTTCGTCCTTAAAAGTCGACGACGAACCAATAGCATTCTTCCCACTATTACTTTTTTCCTTACCATTACTTCCCCTCCCTTCCGAATCCAAAAAAAACCTCATTGCATGATTAAACCATGCAATTACAAACATTAACAAACTATCAGCAGTATCCAAGTGTAACCAAACTTCCCTCCACAACTATCACGAAACAACAAATGACCTAGTTCAGCGCAATCACAATCCCAACAGTACCGCAAAGCCAAACACAATCAAACAAGTACAAACCATAACTAGAGTTTGTTTTTAGATTGATTTAGGGTTAGTCTACACAATCAGCGCACACAACGATCCCAAATAAACCACGGACAGAAGAAAATTGATTTTCGAAAAACCCTAACACGATCGTAAACCGAACTAAACAAAACCCTGCCAAAAAATTGATTAAGGATTTGAATACGATTTAAGTAGATGAAAAGAGATTAAGAAAACCAGGACAGTTTAAAGGATAAAAGGATTACACGATTATGGATTCAATTCAGTTGAAAAGTAAAAACTGCTTAGGTTTTTTTGAGTTCTCCAAAATCGCCGCTGGAGGGAGTTTTCTTAGGGATGGCTTTGTTGCTTTGTATTTTCACATTAATTATGTCCCTCTAAATTACCATCACCATTAATTCTGTTTGCACCAAGTTCGTCGATATCTTGGTGATCTGTCTTTGTATCTCTGTTTGGTGTTTCATAAGATTTTATTCTTTGCCTTAAAATTGTTGGAAATGTATATATTTACAAACACGTAAATTTCCGGATTCAAACTCGTGATCACGGGATTGCACACATTAGCGAATGAGAATTAAAGTTAAATAATTAATGTTAATGTTTACGATTAATTATTGCACATTAAGTTCGTTTAACGATCGCTAAGTATTTAACGGAAAAATGACTAACGACCGTTAAATGAAAAGAGAAATGACTAGAAATGGAAAATCTTGAAAAGGAAAAGTTATGGGTTTCTCTTGGGCTTGTCTTATGGCCGGCCAAGGGATGGGTTCTAAACCCAAGCCCTAAGTTGTTCCTAAAGTTTTCCATACACTATAAAAACAAGGCTAGGTTCTAGGGTTTTATATAACTTTGTGCATTGAATTAACCCTAGTTCTCTCCTCTCCTCTCTCTTGTCCCTATTCGGCCGAACACCCCATTGTTAGGGAGTTTGGTTTTGGTTTTTCCATTAAACGAGGACTTGTGTTAGATCTAGCAATCGCTTGATTCGTTGGTTAATTCGTGTGTACAAGAACGTGGTAGTAAGATACTATTCTTACACCAATTGGTTTGAGTTGTAAAACGGTAAGGGACAACTCTTCAAACCACTTCTTTGTTTTGTTCAAGCGATCTGACATTCGCAAGAGGTACGTTACGCATACTTTCAGTTAATTATTTATTTGTTATGATCTTTAGTCTTCCGCTGTGTACTCTTGATGTCTACATGTTTTATTGTATATCATGTATTATAAACTAAACAGTGGCATCACGAGCCTTGTATAACAAGTAATTAATTATTGAAACACATAATTAAAATAAACGTGTTGTGTTATTATTTGTATGCGTAGATCTAGGGTTTGCAAAACCTAAACCCTAATTTTTTAGGGGGGGCATTTTTTTTGGTGCCCTAATTAGGGTTTTGTAAACTAAAGTTTTAATTGGTTTAGAAACCCTAGGATGCATGCAACTTTATGTGTATTGCGTAACTCTGTTTAATTGCATTAATTGTTAAGTGTAATTTTATGTCCATGATAATTACATGCATGTTTTATCATGGATCTACTTTTATTGTATGTCTTTCTTGTTTAAGTGATATACATTTAATTATGATAGATCTAAAATTGAGGAAGACCTCAATAATTATTATTTAATCAATTATGTGCTATGTGGTATATGTTTAATTTTGACTTACGCAATCGATGAATCGATGCATGTGGCTCACCTTGTACATAGCTGAAAACGGGTGAAAGTCTTAATTAAATATATACATATTGACAGATCTAGAATTGATTATTAATAGGATTTATCAAAAAGGTTTGCATGTGGCTATTTGATATGCATGATTTTTTGTTTATGCATTCATTGTTTATATGTTTATTTTTAAATACTTGCTTGTTTATTATGTGTAACAAGGGTATTTTCACAAGAAAAATAAACTGACATAAACAATGGTGAAACATGTATTTTTTAAGCATAGTAATCATAATCGTTTAATTGATTGGTGACTTTGGTACAAATGGTCTGAACGGCTCACCCATGATAATGAACTATAAATGGGTTAATAAAGAAGTGCGCACAGTCACACTGAAAGGATGTCTAAGGTTATGCTTTTGCGCTTACCTGGTCCTCTGCCCTCTGTAAGTTCGAATGGAGCTACTTAGTAAGCCATTAAATGTGCAGGCTCATCTTAAGGGCGAATTAGTTTTAATTCCATGAGCCATTTCGGTGGTAATTACCCGAAACACTAAATGTTTACACTTATGCAAAAGTACGATATAATGGATGATAAATAACACTAAATTGCTTGATTGGTGAATCTAATACCTCAATTAAAGTTTGATGATGAAAAGCTTATACATTAAAACAAGATATAAATGTTTTAATAAAAACTATGCTACAAAGATGAATGCATGACATCTTTGTACATATTTGATTTGACATCAAAATTATTACCCTTTAAATTTAAGTTATATGCCATCCAGCAAAACGGAAACACCTATGATTATCTTTTATTTGCGTGAGAACGTGACTTAGATCGTAATCGAAGGGTAAAATGTTCACGTGCCATGAGAACGGGCATGGACGATTTTGCAGTTTCTTAAGTTGGACAACTTAATTGAGTTAGGCGGTGAGAACTGGCAAATCAAGGCATAAGATGGGATAAAACATGTTTACATGGCGATTGATATTGGCTATATGTAAATCCCATTAATCTAGGAATTGCAATTGAAATTGGCAATTGAGCAAAAGCTCTACCATTTTGTATAAGGTTCATTACTAGCAGATCAACTGACGTAATGAAATTATGACAATTTGGATCCTAGTTTTCAATAATAATTAATTGGTTATATGAATATGAACCTTGGGTATTTAATTGTTTATTGAAAAGGAAAATTATCAAAATACTAATTATGGTTTTTTGAACTTTTTCTGTAGATGGCTCAACCAGAAAACACTATGAGCTTAATGACGTCTGCTTTCAAAGATATGATTGGAAGAGACAAGCTGATTGTCCCTAATTTCAATGATTGGCATCGTTCACTTAGGATCATCCTTCGTGTTGCCAAAAGGGTTGAAATTTTGACTACAACTCTGCCTGAAGCTCCTCTCAATACGGCTACTGCTCTTGAACAAGAGGCATATCGTGTTGAATATGAGAAGCACAATGATGTGGCGTGTCTAATGCTTTCGGGGATGTCTGCTCAATTGCAAAAACAATTTGAGCACTATCCGCCTATGAGCATGCTAGATGAACTCAAACGTATGTCTGAGAAGCCACCTGCAGCTGAACTATATGAACTTATTGAAAAGGTTCATAGCTGCAAGTAGGAGGTTGGCAAATCTGTCTCCGACCACGTCCTCGAGATGAAATATCACTTGGACCAATCGGAGAAGCTCGGCTGTGGTTACTCGAATGATGTATGTGTCGGCCTCATCAATCATTCCCTTAATCAGGAACGATTTGGTGATTTTGTCCGAAATTTTAACATGCATTGCACGGGGAAGACAATGAATGAGTTACATGCAATGCTTGTAGACTACAAGAAGAGATTGCCAAAGAAGGCTCCTACACCTGTTGTACTCGCAATACAGGGTGGTAGGGTGAATAAGCCAAAGCCGTAAGCAGATAAGAAAGGGAAAAGAAAAGGAAAGGGGAAGCAAGTTGTCATCCCACCAGCTCCTAAGAAGAACCCTACAAAGAAAAAGGAAAATCCTAAAAAGGATTTAACTTGCCACCACTGCAACTCACCTGGTCACTGGAAGCGGAACTGTCCAGTTTATCTGAATGAGTGCCTTCAGAATAAAAATAAGATGGTGCCTAGCTCATCAGGTATTTTTATGTTTGAATTATTTTCTTTTCCTCATAAGCAAAACTCCTGGATATATGATACAGGATGTGGTACTCACATCTATAATACATCGCAGGGACTTAGAGGAGCAAGGAAGCTGACCTGTGGAGAAAGATACTTGTACGTTGGCAATGGAAAGCGTGCAGTTGTCGAAGCCATAGGGACTTTTGATTTAGTGGGAGAGTATATGATCTGGAATATGATCAAGAAGATACAACACCTTCTAAAACTGCTAGCCAACTTCAAGAAGAGCCTGAAAGCTTAGGCGTTCCTCCTGAAGTTGTTCCCATTCGTAGGTCTGAAAGGACTATACGTGCACCTGACCGTCTATGTCTTAACGTAGAGGTGGAGGAAAATATGGTTGGGGATCTTAATGAACCTGCCAACTATAAGGCTGCCATGGCTGATCCTGAAAAGGATAAATGGCAGATTGCTATGAATGGGGAAATGCAATCCATGAAAGATAATGAAGTTTGGATTGAAGTTGACCTTCCTCCCAATGCGAAAATCGTTGGAAGTAAGTGGATCTTCAAAAAGAAAACTGACATGGATGGCAATGTACACACCTACAAGGCTCGTCTAGTGGCTAAAGGTTTTACTCAAACCTATGGCATTGACTACGAGGAGACATTCTCTCCTGTAGCAGACATAAGAGCTATTAGGATTCTCATAGCTATAGCTGCACACTATGACTATGAGATTTGTCAAATG
Source organism: Chrysanthemum seticuspe (assembly GCA_019973895.1). Classification (NCBI taxonomy): domain Eukaryota; kingdom Viridiplantae; phylum Streptophyta; class Magnoliopsida; order Asterales; family Asteraceae; genus Chrysanthemum; species Chrysanthemum seticuspe. Next base: position 346,145,105 of record BPTQ01000007.1, on the reverse strand, counting down.
GATGTAAAAACTGCTTTTCTGAATGGTCGTCTAGATGAAGACATCTATATGGCACAGCCAGAGGGTTTTGTGAATCCATTATTTCCTAATCGTGTATGCAAGCTTAAAAGGTCCATTTATGGACTGAAGCAAGCATCAAGGCAATGGAATAAAAGATTTGATGGAGAAATCAAAAGTTTTGGATTTACTCAGAATCTTGATGAGCCATGTGTATATCACAAAGCTAGTGGGAGTCATGTTACTTTCCTTGTTCTGTATGTCGATGACATATTAATCATAGGAAATCATATACCAAGTCTAAATGAGGTGAAAGCCTATCTTGGTAAATGTTTCTCAATGAAGGACTTAGGGGAAGCAGCATACATACTCGGAATCAAGATCTACATGGATAGATCAAGGCGGCTAATTGGTTAAGCTAAAGTGCTTACATTGACAAAATATTGAAGAGATTCAATATGCAAAATTCCAAGAAGGGATTTTTGCCAATGCAAGTAAATCATGGTTTGAGCAGCCAAGGCTGTGCTTCAACACCTGCTGAGGTGGCGTGTATGAAGAAAGTTCCTTATGCTTCGGCTGTAGGATTTATCATGTACGCAGTACGATGCACAAGGCCTGATGTGGTGTTTTCTCAAAACTTGAGCAGTCGGTATCAACAGAATCCTGGTGAAATTCACTGGACTGCTGTTAAACATATTCTCAAGTACCTTAGGGCTACAAGAGATATGTTCATAGTGTATGGGGGAAATCCAGAAGCAGAACTGTCTGTTACAGGTTACTGTGATGCATCCTGGAAGTGTGACAAAGATGATACGAAGTCTCAGACGGGTTACATACTTGTCATCAATGGAGGTGCTGTGGATTGGAAGAGCAAGAAACAGACAACACTTGCGATGTCTGCTACAGAAAGTGAGTACATAGCGGCGTCTGAGGCTGCCATGGAAGCTGTTTGGATAAGGAAGTTTGTTTCGGGGCTTGGTGTTATGTCGTCGATTGAAAATCCTATTAAAGTGTATTGTGACAATTCTGCTGCAATTACTTTTGCCCATGAACCTGGAGTCATGAAGGGCACCAGACACTATCCTAGACAATATCACTATGTTCGAGAGCAAGTCAAAATTGGTGAAATTGAGTTGCTCAAAGTTCACACAGATGATAACCTATCAGATCCGTTAACGAAGGCCTTACCTGGTGAAAAACTTAATCATTTGTCTGATAAGTTTGGACTTCGTTTAGCTAGTAGTTTCATGCCCATCTGTGACTAATTATTTTAGATAAAAGGATATTGTAAACATTATTATTGAAATGAAATAAAGTATTTTGTTATGTTTATTATTCATTTATTATGATGTTGTCCTATATTTGCATGTTTAAATCCATGAATAACTTAAGTTATTCTAAATAGTCCATTGTCAATCAATAACATGGGAATGATATTAAATTCAAACAAATCTGAGTATTAGTTAGAATATACTTGAAAGTATATTAATGCGTAGTATGACTAATTTCAGGTGATATTCAATGAATTGAGTATAGGACTTATCCCACTCGCATGATGATACTTTATGGATCTTAGTCATTAAGTATATCATGGATATTTATCCTCTCACTTGAGATACCAGAGATATGTCATGGATGTAGTGCATTTTTGTGAAGCAATCTAACGCTATACGTAACTGATAGTTATAAGGGTTGTTTTCAGAAGTGTTGCGAAATCTATGAATCCTGCTTGTAGTCAAAATAGGATTTGTTTCCTTCAAATTTATTTTGAAGTATAATACTGCTGGGCCCCTCGTAGGGTTGTTAAGATGTTTGCATGGCCATGCCCAAGGTCTTCTGGAATATGTTCAGAAGAATTGGTAATCTTGATCAATCACGTAAAGCGAGAACCAGAATAGTTAATTAAGAAATGAGTGAGATCCATATTCTTATTAACATGATATTAGAAACAAAAGGATGAATATGATGATAAATCATCAAAACTTGGTTTTTCTCCAGAAAACCATACACGAGTTGTACCAGGGGCATTGGCGTGTTGCTAGACGCTAACCAATGTCATTTCACGTTTTGTAAACATATCCAAGTGGGAGCTGTTGGAAATGTATATATTTACAAACACGTAAATGTCCGGATTCGAACTCGTGACCACGGGATTGCACACATTAGCGAATGAGAATTAAAGTTAAATAATTAATGTTAATGTTTACGATTAATTATTGCACATTAAGTTCGTTTAACGATCGTTAAGTATTTAACGGAAAAATAACTAACGACCGTTAAATGAAAAGAGAAAGGACTAGAAATGGAAAATCTTGAAAAAGAAAAGTTATGGGTTTCTCTTGGGCTTGTCTTATGGCCGGCCAAGGGATGGGTTCTCAACCCAAGCCCTAACTTGTTCCCAAAGTTTTCCATACACTATATAAACAAGGCTAGGTTCTAGGGTTTTATATAACTTTGTGCATTGAATTAACCCTAGATCTCTCCTCTCCTCTCTCTTGTCCCTATTCGGCCGAACACCCCATTGTTAGGGAGTTTGGTTTTGGTTTTTCCATTAAACGAGGACTTGTGTTAGATCTAGCAATCGTTTGATTCGTTGGTTAATTCGTGTGTATAAGAACGTGGTAGTAAGACACTATTCTTACACCAATTGGTTTGAGTTGTAAAACGGTAAGGGACAACTCTTCAAACCACTTCTTTGTTTTGTTCAAGAGATTTGACATTCGCAAGAGGTACGTTACGCATACTTTCAGTTAATTATTTATTTGTTATGATCTTTAGTCTTCCGCTGTGTACTCTTGATGTCTACATGTTTTATTGTATATCATGTATTATAAATTAAACAAAAATAATAATAATAATAATAATAATAATAATAATAATAATAATAATAATAATAATAATAATAATAATAATAATAATAATAATAATAATAATAATAATAATAATAATGAAAAATTAAAAAAAAAAAAAAAAAGAAAAAAAAAAAAAAAAAAGTAAAAACACTTTTGCTACCTTTTATTCGAACATGCGACCCTTACAAATTAATCAAACAATTACATTGTTGAAGAAACTATGTACACGTATTAGCGGGCCATAATCAATAACGCACGATTGTAGCGCAAAGACAACGTTAATCCGATCCGTCCTCGTGAGATCATGTGATATAATTGAAGTCCTGCATATAAAATAATTCAAATACATAATATTGTGGCGATCGATTTTATCATGTCTAATATAATCGATCGGTTCTTATCACCAACATTTTTAACAATTCATTCTTGTGGCTCAAACGGGTTTAGCGAATTTCTCACGGTTGAATCCTTGAAGTGATCATTTGCATTGCCAATATTATGACTTATTGGCATAATAATTTCATATAGAATTACTTACAAAATGAGATAAACATATACGATGAAAGTTGTACATAAAGAGTTTACGATGATATATAGAAACATACTCAGTTATATAGTTTACGATGCATTTTCACAAACAGGTTTTTCCCACTGCAAAATCAGTGGGAAAGGGTCTTTTTTCACGGATTTCACACAGAATTGTTCCGTGTGTAAAAACCCCGTAGGTAAATATTTTTCCATAGATTTTCCCACGTAACGTTGACTATTTCCCACGAATATCATTGTGGATAATCCGTGGATTTAATTTCCCACAGATTTCTCACGAAATTTCTCACAGTTTTTAGTAGCCATTTTTCACACATATCCGTGGTTTTTTTGCCACAGATTTTCAACGATTTTCACACTATAATTTCTGACGGTTTTATCATAGATTTCCACAGAAAAATAAATTTTCCCCAAACAATTATGTGGGAATTTTGTGATTAATCCGTGAGAAACACGTGGTTAAATTTCATGGTATTATAATAGATTTTCCGAACCTATAAATACAAAAAGCTAATATCTAAAACAATAAAAACCAATAATAAATCACCAAAATAAACAAATCAATTGCCCAAAATGACATTTGTAAATAACATGTAGTCACAATCTAAAATATTACATTCCATCAAAACACATGTAAACTTACAAAATGACATTTGTAAATAAAATGTGTGCTTAATATGTTTAATCTTTTGGCCACAACCCTGTTTTTTTCCCTCTTTTCTTGATCTTTATATTTCTCCCATCTTAGCCATGAGTAGTTATCCTCCTTATGTTCACAAAGATACAAAACCAAAATAATGCTTGTAACAAAAATAAAAGAACCGAAGGATACAAAAAATTAGAGCTATTTAAATCTAACAAAAGACAATATTATTAGATGTAACAAAAAATCAAAAACTCATTGGATCTGTAGAGACGAAACCAAAAAAGAAATATATATATATATATATATATATATATATATATATATATATATATATATATATATACATGGATCTTAAGATAAAAACTTTAGATCTAAACAAAATATATCTTTATATATAGAGAGAGAGAGGTTCCCGTTTGTGTGCTTCAATGGTTGTCCTAGACTAGGTGGTTTAACGATTGCGGAATGAACGTGGTACGGTGGGTTACGGTTGTCCAAAGTGATGCTGATGGTGGTCGGTTGTAATGTAACTGAGAAAGAGAAAGCTTTGTGTTGGTCCATGTATAGTAATATGGTACAAAAGGAGATGGGATGAGTTTGTGTTTGTTTGGTATTCATCTGGTCCATTAAATGATACATGTTGTCGATCTGTGTAAGTTAATCCAATGGTCAAAATGATTACTTTACAAATATACTACAGTACGAAATAAATTGGGATGCTCTTTGTAATAAAAGTTAAAGAAGCATTTCACTATTTTCTAAATTTACTCTATCTCATACAATCTACAACAACAACAACAAACCCAATCTCGCCTAGGCAGGGTATGGGGGAGGTAAAATGTAGACAGTGAAAGGTTTATGGATAATTATTAATATATGTATGACCGGATTCGAACTCGCGACTTCGGGATTGCACACATTACGTATGAGAATCAATGTATAAATAATTAATATATAAAATGTTATATTTAATTATTTGATCACGAAATAAATACTTAATGATATTTAATATTTGACGAGTTTTGATTATCGGTCATTAAATGTCAACGGGATATGAAGAAAAGTTAACAAGTCAAGAGAAGGTTTTAGGAATCCTCTTTTGGGCTTGTGTTGGCCGAAAACTATAGAATCCCACATCGGATACTATAGCAATCTTGACATCTACCATAAGGCTATAAATACATCCCCATGTATTCATCCTTTGGTACACTAGATTTCAGTAGAAGGTCAAACTTCTTCTTTCTTCCCTCTTGTTCATAGGTCGACGAAGCAAAATCCCATGTAAAGGATTTGCGAGTGACCTTGAGCATAACAAAGGTGTTTGGTTAATCTATTGTGATCAAGAACCTAGCTTTTCTCATTGATTCGTTACTAATACGTGTGTACAAGAACGAAGAGCAAATACACTTGTGTTTGCATATCTTGGGTATTCGATTTTTTATGTGGTCGAATTATATAAACCCTAATTTATTAGGGTTTAGGGTTTCTTGATCGTTGATATTAATTTGGGGCTTTCATGAACCCTAATTGCATTGATTCGCAAAAGGTACGCATATACTTTTAATTCGGTTAATTAATTTACAAGTATTATTCATATTACTTCCGCTGCATGCTTTGATGATGTTTACTTGTTTATGTAATTGTTATGATTAGTAAAACCCAACAGTGGCATCACGAGCCGTTAATATGTTGTAATTAATTTCCGAAACACATAAAAAATTGAATCTTTATGATTATTATATGCTTTTATGGTTTCAAGGGTTTTGAAAATTGGAACCCTAATTTTTTAATATATGGGTCGAATACCCTTTTATTTTTTAATTAGGTTTTATTTTTTTGTAAAACTTGTAGAAACCCTAGGATTGCATGTATATTTTATGTGGTTTTAATGAATAATTGTTATGTGCCATGTTTTATGCGTATCTTGGGTGATAATTGTTATGCGGAATCCATGGTGGAACATGCATGTTTTGCCATGGAGTATTGATTATGTGATTAAATTGTTAAGTATATATATTTATCGTTAATTGTTAAGTTTATTCATATGTATTTCGTTTTGATAAATATTGAATTGGGGAAAACCTCAATATATCTAATGAATCAATTATGTGCTATGTGGTATGTGTTTTAGCTAAGACTTACGCAATCGATTCATCGATGTATGTGGCTCACGTTGTACTTGATGAAAACACGTGGAAGTCTTGGTTAAACATATGCATTCTTAAACCTAGAATTGATTATTAGGGTTTTATAGAACAAATTATGCATGTAGCTAATTGTTTTACATATGTTAATTGTTAAGTTATATGTATATTATTTGAGTTCCTTTTAATTTTATTAAAATGTCTTTTGTTTATATTGTATGACATGTTAGTAAGCAAAAAGGGTTTTTTTAGAATAGAAAATTAAATGGACTAAATAATGGCGAAAATTTGATTTGTTTTTCTAAGTATTAAATCTTGAACTTTTAATCGATTGATGCGACTGTACTAAATGGTTAGAACGGCTCACCCACTAGAACAAACTAAAAAGGGGTTAAAAGAAGTGCGCACAGTCACACTGAAAGGATGTCTAAGGTTATGCTTCAGCGCTTACCTGGTCCTCTGCCCTCTGTGAGTTCGATTGGAGCTACCTAGTATAACCATTCTATGTACGAAGCATCTTAGCGCAAAGTTGTAAGTTTCTCAACGCATCGATTAAAACTTTGTAGAATTTAATCTTAGCAATTTAAAACTCTGAGTAAGGTTTTGAAATTTTTTGCTATAAAGTTGTATGCATGCTTCTTTATACATAAGTTTTGATTACACATAAAAAATTGTACCCTTTAAAATTTAAGTTTATGCCATCTAATGATATGAAACACTTGAAGTTGTAATTTAGTTATGTGAGACCTTGAGCTAGATTACAATAACAAGGTGAATCTTTATGTCGTGTGAGACCTCAGCTTAATAATTTGCAGTTTCTAAATTAGACAACTTAATTAAGTTAGTTAGTGAGATCTATAACTTAAGGCATAAGATGGGATAAAACATGCTTACATTTTGCATTAATTGTTTTGGCAAAATTGTAAATCCCATATTTACTAGGAATTGAAAACTTGTTTGTCAAATATTGTTCTTCGACAATTACCTATTCTATACTTTCATCACTAGCAGATCAACTGATGTGGTGAAACTATGATAATGAGGGTCCTAGATTCAAGGAAAATTCTATGGTTAATATGAATACTAACCTAAGGGTATTTTATTTTCTTGAAAGATTTAATTATCGAAAATACTAAAAATTGAATTTTGTTAATTCTTTTGATTATATTAATGCAACATTAAACCGTAAATGTAGTTTGGGTTTTGGCAAATTGATCTAGTTCTGTTTTCAAACAAATGCTTGATTAAGAAAAATTTACTAAAAGACAAACATAAAACTCTTTTCCATGGAAGAAGAGTGAGACTCAATCCTATTCCTTTTCATGATTGAGAAAGGTATGATAGGAACATTAGAATTGTCTAAATTCTAATATATAACTCGTAACAACATTAATAGTTAAGAAAATTGAACACCATGTTTTCCTTATGAGATTTCATTACCCTCTGTTGGTGATTGATCTCTTATATGACATTTTGGTCAACTAGAAAACATGTTTGACATTTTATGAGTTATTAAATTAGAAGCTAGACTAATTACCACAAAATTGGTAAAAGACAAACTAGTATATTTTATCTAGTTGTTTTGTTTTGACTAATTGAAGGTGATATACATCATTATGGCGATGGTAGACCCATTAAGGAAGAAATTGCATGCTTAATTTTTCAAGTTAATAGCATTGATGGATGATCCATCATCTACATAGTAGAATACACTCTTTTAGTACCTAAGTAATTGTTACGAATGGTCTTACAAAGGGGTAGCAACGTAATAGCACGCTATTCTCACTGGTTAATGAAACACTTACAATGTTGTCAAATCCAGTGGGAGTATGGTGTATTACTGAATAAGACATTATTGTAACGTTGTCTAAATCAGTGGGAGTTACAAGATTTATTATCTTGGTAGTAACTCAGATTATTTACGTTCAAAAAATGTAGACATTCATATTCTCAAGGATAGTCATGAACGTTTCCTTGATAATTAAGTGGTCCTACATCTACTTGTAATGCTTATATATCTATGACACTATCATATTGCTCATATAAACAAACGAATGTCATAGTGTTTATCTTCTATATGATGTTGTTCTATGCACAAGTGGGAGAAGTATTTATTGTGTGAAAGGAACAACACATACAAATATGATTAATGGATTCTCTTGATCGTAAGGTAAGAGATTAACGTTCTAATAAGATTGACTTGTTTAGAACATGTGTCAAGATTATAACATAGACTACTTTTATGTCTTATGTCATTCAAATTATAGAAACACTTGAAGTTACATTTTAGGTTAAGTGAGATCTTGGCTAGATTGTAATCTCAAGGTAAATCTTCACTTGTTGTGAGATCGAGCGTGGTTGCTTTTACAGTTTCTTAAGTTGGACACTTCATGGAATGACATAAATAAATAAAGTAATTTAATACTATCTTAAATATTTATGTATTTTTAGAATGACATAAATAGATGGAGTAGTATATTAACTTGAAAATTAATTAATTGAAACCATGGCGTGGTGTTCATGATAACTTTAAATTATACATGGTTATGTGTTTATGTATAAACTCACAAAGATGAAGTCTTTTAAAGACTTATAATATAAAGTAAAATATTATAACTGTTATGTCTTTTGGATTAGTCAAAGAATACTTATGTTATAAAGCATGCAATTGGCTTGGAATTCTATTATACCATTAAGTTGACTTAGTTGGTAAATAGGTAGGCCAAAAGGAATATGTTTATCTTACATATTGTTAGATTGTCTTACAATATTAATTATAATGAAATACTGTATGTATATAGAATGTTCAGTTAGAAGAATCAAACATTTGTAGTATTGTTTGATTCAAGATAACTATATCTTCTTTTCTTCCAAAAGTTATCAAGGTTAAAAATTGAGTATTGATTGGATATACTTAATAAAACTCAAACCTAGAAGATTATTAAGACACCATTTTAGTATTGAATGTGATGAATCACATTGAGTCTTATATTGAAGTTTTGATTTGTTAAAACTACTTATGGAGTAGGTTATTAACGAACAAGATTTACGAACTGTCAATGTGTTTTGTAACAACTCAAAAGAAAACAATTTAGTGTTGTTGTAATTGCTAAAGTATTTATAGATAGTCATTAAATTACAAAAGCAAGTGAGAGTTTTGTTTAGATCTTGAAGAGATTAAATTACAATTACAAAACACACAATCTTCTAAAATACACTAGTAAATATCATGATGAGGTCAAATAAGATAGACCTCAAGATGGTGGAATTCTTATTCATAGATCCGTAAGGATTCTCAGATAATTGATTGATGTGCTGAGATATATGAGTTGCAGGATTATGGTAAACCTGTTAATCATGATGATGCATTTACCTAATATTGAATTGTGGTAAATTATTCATACTATAAATGTTAAGATGCTGTCTATAAAGATAATCAACTTTAGAAACTTGGTTTATCTTAATGAAGATGAGTTTCTTCAAAAAAGAAAGAAAACCACAGTGGTTTAAATCTTTGTGTAGAAATCATATGGACAAAATTATACATGTGTTTAATGCATGACTTGTGACAAGATTATTAATCACACTTAAGCAATTAAATATGATTGAATATTCTTTCCTTGGCACATTAAATATATAATGATTAAAATTGTCATACTTATTTTCATTAATATGAAAAATGACAATTGAATATTAAAACTCTTTCCTGTGTGATTGCTTTTGCAAGGACGATAAGTAATACAAATGAATCTTATGAATTCACATAATATTTGAAAATGTACAAACTGCAAGAATCCATGAATGGATATATGCATGCATCTAGAAGATGATTCTTATGTTTAACTATTAAATCCAAGTTTTGGTTTTAAATTAAAATAAGATAATTTCTAAGTATTCCTGAAAGCTAGTGGGAGTATTATGTTTATTTTCTTTAAATCTTATATGTTGTGGGTAGTAACATTCCATCTAAGATAAATGTTAGTTTAATTTGGAATGGAACTTCACATGAAAGATTTTGACAATAAGACGTACAACCTTGGAATATATGTTTATTATTAATAAACATGTGCGGATGAATAAATGAGTCTAATAGAACATGATATATCATTTGGAAATGGATATGTAGAACATGAATTAAATCTTTGTTTGACATATGGATTTTTCATGTACATCATGTTATTGTTGCATCATGCTTGAATTCAAGATGATTTGACAACATTGATATCTAATGAAGTTATTAGATAACTAGTGTAATGAATATTCTAATGGAATATGTTTAAATCTACAATTACATTTCTCAGCCTGGATTTGCTCTCAAAATTCTATGGATGAGCAATACAACAATTGTTGTGAAATTGTCATAGCTGACAAACTTGAAAGTTTGAAGGCATCATACATTACACTATAGATATTGAACTTTACGGAGATTTTTAAAGAGCATATTGTTGTTTGTATACAATGATGCTGGTTTAATTGAGATGACACTCAATACTAGTCATGGGAGGATTTCATCCTTGTAAATGGCCATGTGAACTAGTTGTGCTCAACTAAGAGTATTTTGCATTATACAATAAAGAATAAGAATACTTTAAACTTTAAAAATGTTTGAAAGTTTGATTGTCATAAATTGGTGGTTGAGGATGTCACACATTTTATGAAATATTATGTGGCAATATCAAGATATTTTGAATGCACACATACAAAAACTTCACTAGTTGAATTTTTGAAATAAGTATTCTTAAAATTCCGATAGATCAAAGTTAGTTGAAATTATGCCTTGTCAACAAGTATGATTGTCATTACTTGAGGCATAATTCATTAACCAGTATTATCATGCATTGATCTATTTAGTATTTGGATAAGGGATGTTATGAACAAATATTATTTAAATGAAATAAAATATTGGTTATGTTTATTTTTCATTTTCTTAATATTTGTTAGGAATTAGAAATTCCCGGTATTAAAGAGTCGGTCACCTCAAGTATATGTAATCGTTAGAAAGCTCGTAGTCGTAGTTCTTTTAAGTTAAGTAGTAATTTAGTTAAGTAACTCCGTGGAGGACGGACGGGTCTTTACCCACTGTATGCCTGATCCACAGCCCAAAGTGTGGCGATTTGTGTAAGACTATAAATACTCTCTACCTTCCAAGGTAGAGAGTTGGAGCTCATAATAAGAATTTTCTTTCTCTCACTAAAGTTCCCTAAACCTCTAACTTTCTCTCTCTAGAATTCCATCTATATGCTACTTTGTGTTATGGTTTGATGTGTATGTGAAAAGTTAATATCTAACAATTGGTATCAAGAGCCATGGTTAGATCATATCTTGCACATCTTTGGATTTATAGTGGTTTTTAGGTGGTTTTTGAGTTTGAAAAAGTTTAGTGGTTTTTGCATCATTTGGTTGATTTCGTGTGTTAAAGTTTGAATTTTGTTGGTACTTTTGTGTTTAGAATCATCAAAAGTGTTTAGGTTTTCATTTGGTAAGCTTGAATCATCTTGGTTAGGTTGTTTTTGGATTGAAAAGTGATGTTTATATGGTTTTTCATGGTAGCGAGTTAGCTCACGGATAAGTTTTCTTCTTAGCGACTTGCTTCACAAAATTGTAGCGAGTTACAGTGTTAAATCTAGCGAGTTAGATCTAGCGACTTAAAGTACAAGTAGTGGACTCTCCACTACAGGTAGCGACTTGTGGTAGCGATTTGGTCTGTAGCGAGTTGCTTATAACAACTCGTAAATTCCCCTACCGATTTTCGCGGCCATATTTTTTTTCTTCTTCGTTTCGAACTTTAAACACGACAAGTCACGGAATATTTTTTACCTCGACCTTGATAATAAAAATTATATAAAATAAATATATAATAAACTTTTATATTTTTATTTCACCGGGCCTCTAAACCCAAACCCGATCCAATCCAATTCATTTTATTCCCTTGGGCTCTCATATCCAAACAAATCCAATCCAATCTTTCTTCCTACTCTAATTCCTAGCCCAGTGCATTTTTCGTCGACTTAATCAAATATTTTGACAAAGTGAAAGTTGAAATATGACTTCCATGTTTCATAGGAATAAGCGTGACACACAAAGAAGCACCAAACAAATAACACTTAGTCAAATAATAAAACGTGCATGCATTGAGAGAGTAAGACAAACCAATGACTTTTCCTTTCTTGGTTTTCTGTGACCATCAACGAAACACACAAAGCATTAACAAGTCACATTGGACAAATGTATCATGCGCATATGTGCAAGTAAAAGAAGAGACAAAACCTTCTCCTAGACCCCTAGACCTACACTTGACTTTGTTAACCAATGGAAACAATGTTCCCTTCCCATGCTTCATATTGATTTGACAAAACTATTTCATGCTCCAAAAGGACTGTCATCATACATGCTCAAGACCATACATGCTTATTTTGCTTACATTTGACCTTTGACTTCATTATCCTCCAAACAAAACACAACTTCCTTTGGACTATAAAGCTAGCATGCAAAACATGGTCTCACTTTTTCTTTCTTGTTTGCGTCTGAAACAACCAAGCGCCACCCTATTATACATATTTTTCTTATCTAGCCTAATCTAACATAATAAACTTAATACCCAACATGTAACTAGGCATTTGACTTTGAGACATGATGAAACATATTCCCCATGCACACAACACATTTCACTCTCTTTTTTCTTGTCCTTTGGGCTGCCGTGTACCTCCCTAAAACCACCATCCAATTGCTTGTTTCTTAAATACTTCCTAGGTGCAAGTAAAATCAAGATTGCATGTATCCAAGCTCAACATAAACCCTTGGTCTTTAACCAAAAGTCCTTCTCCTCTTCCTCCTTAAAAACCAACGAGTCACAAGACTCATCACACATTCTCACACCTTTCACAAACCCACCTCTTGTTTCCACTCTCACAACACCAAGTAAAACTCAAACTCATTCTACTCTTTTGTTCACTGCCGAGAAGAAGAAGGACGAGAAACAAGGTTTCGGGTTTCATTCATAAGTTTACAAGTTCATTTTGGGTTAAGTGTTGTTCGGGTATAAGCTTTCGAAATCTAGTTGGCACATCGGGTTTCTTCCATCTCGAGCTTTTCTCACTCATTCACTCGCCATCTCATTCGGCACGTTAAGTCTCGACCCACTGTGAGCCTCCAAACTTCCTCATTTGTTTACTTCTTTATCACTTTAAGTTTTGTACAAACATGCAAGTATGTGTGAATTTGGTTTTGTTGTGGAGAGCTTGTGTGGTAGTAACAAAAATCTCGTTAACAAATAAACAATCTCGAAATATATAAACTAATATTCGCGTTGCTTTCAAATCGACATACACATTTATATCATGAGCACATTTGAGCTTTTGAACTTAAAACAACTAAAGGAAACATGAACTAAACAATGAGTAAGTATTGATTTGTTGAGGCTTGAGCACACAAAGAAGAAAAATACAATCCATGCGCATGACCAAAGTGCTGAGTAAAAAGATAAATATACACAGTAGACACTTGCTAAATATATTTAACTGTAAAATAAAACATAAAAAGTAGCCTAGCTCAGTTGGTTAGCGTGTTGGGCTCTTAAGCGAATGGTCAGTAGTTCGAGCCACAGCAGTGGCAGTTTTGCATTTTTTTGTTATTTTTGCCAGTTTCACCATTTGACATTTTCAGCCCCTCCAATCTAATAGACTTGCTGCCTTTCTTAAAAACTCATATATAAGTTGTAACTTGTAAGAACTTTTACACTTTGAATCCTTAACCTTGAATAACTTATCATTTTTCTTAAAAACTTTTATAAGTTTATAACTTGTATAACTTTTACAATATTAAATCCCTCAAGATTAACTTTGGAACATTTCGCCCTAAACCTTTTATAAGATTGATAAGACTTATATTACTTAGCATGTTTCACTAAATAAATATGTTTAAAACATATTTTACGACCACATCGGCGTAAACTATAAATAATATAATAGTTAAAATATATTATTTAACCACGATTTCAATAAATATGTATTTTTATACCTCAAAACCAAATAAATCAAATAAATACAATTCAATTTGTATTTAATTACTCTTTGATAATACTTGAGCCAAATACTTACAAAACACTCTGAAACTATTTAAACGTAAGCTCTGCCACACAAGCAACATTAAACACAACAACTTGTAAACACTTAAAGTTATTCACACACATCGAGTCGTGAGTACTCAAAACTGCAAACTGAGTCTTGCCATCTCATTCTTAGGTTCCGGGTAGGAGCCACTGCTATATCACACTCGATCTCTTTGTGCTTTATTCATCGAACTGCTAAGGTGAGTTTATAGCCCCACTTTTACTCTTATTTACTTGCTTTATAAAACTATGGGGTGAGAAACATGCAAAACTCTTTTCGGACCTGAAACTGAAAACACTATTACGTGAAACAACCTTGAATCCCAACTATGCTACCGTTAGTTCCCTTTGGGGAGACGCGATTGTTATGAATAGATCTATTGGGGATGACACCCCCGTTCGAGTTTGACCGGATAGGCAAACGTCGGGCGTATATCATATCGTATTGATTGAGTGTACTGGAAATACACTTGCTGGGCTTTTATTTATCATGCTTCTAGATGCATGCACACTGTCGTAGTTTCGGTCGCATGAACTTGGTACTAGCGTAATAGCCTTTTTGCATATAGTGTCATTCACGGAGATGCTATATGTGCAACTGTGGTCCAACTTGATTTCTTAAACTTAAACCTATGAACTCACCAACCTTTGTGTTGACATTTTAGCATGTTTTTCTCAGGTTTACTTATTGGCGTGGGCATTGGCAAAGGCATTCGTTGAAGACTGGCATCCGAAGTGTTTCCAAACATTTTAATACAACTTTTAATGGGACAACATATATTTTTATGGGCTTTACTTCCGTACTTTGAAACAATGATGTAAAACTATTTCTTAAATAAATCTATATTTTGAAAATGGAATACAATTTCCATTCTTTATTACCTTGTGTTGTGTATATTGATTTAGTAGCACCCCATGACCCGAACGCTTCCGCTGTCAAATTTTGGGGGTGTTACAGATTGGTATTCAGAGCCAAGGTTATAGAGAATTAGGTATTTTTCATAACCTAAACTATAACCAAATTTTCCTAAAAACACTTCAACGCCGCCACAGCTGCCGATATCTGCCTTGCCTTGCCTACTGTTACACGACGTAGTCGTGCTATGTGTTACTGCTATATTTTAGGTTCGTATAAGCTCTCATTTGAATTAAATTAATTATTTCTCAAAATCATTAAGTTTCTTAATTAACTCACATTTAAACTTTAAGGCTGTTCTTGTTTGATTGGGTCGCGAAGTTTAAATGAGAATAATGTTGATGTAACAAACTGAATGAGATTAAGGAATAATTAACTTAAGGAGAGTGTAGAGTAGACTACGAATGCTTATAATTGTTACCTCTCTATGTTAAACTGTGTAACATGCCCACTATTACAATATCGCACTATGCTATGCTTCTATAACTGCTTCTACGTTATTTCTGTGTGTAACGTACAACTCGTCACTGTATCGACCTCTACGTTATTTCTGTATGTAACGTACAACTCGTCACTGTATCGACCTCTACGTTATTTCTATATGTAACGTACAACTCGTCACTGTATCAACCTCGACGTTATTTCATTATGTAACGTACAACTCATCACTGCTTCTATGTTATTTATTTATGTAACATACAACTACTTGATTCTCGCACACGTATTTGAACCACCTCTGTCACGATCTCTTA